>BLKM01008651.1:432841-597746 GCA_013340265.1 Coptotermes formosanus | reverse complement strand
CAAATCACCCATTCATATTAGGAACTTAAGTTTACAGGGCAGTCATGGGGAACATTCATCTAAATGCAAATTTTTCATTTTTTCCTGTCTTTACACCATCCAAATAATTATTTCAATATTTCTATTTCTTTATTTGCCCCTCTTCCACTCAGTAGCCAAAAGTAGTATTCTTAGGTAGAACAAATAATGGATGGGCATTTGCCCCCCCTTCACCGCCCTAAGTTACACCTATGCTATCTTCCAAGGTACACAAACCACAATAGAGCATCACTGCCTAGGAATGGGGCAGGGGAGTTACAAATGGCCCTGATATCCTGACAACTTCTAGATTTTCTTTAAAGTCAATCACCATTCTTGCCAAATTAACGGTGAACTAAAGACTTGAGCACACGTGTATGCTATTAATGCCGCTTACATTCTACACTGTATAAATAGCAAACATCTCTACCTTATTAGAGCTGAAGATGCCGAAGAGGCCAACTCTCTTCTTTATCTTCCCTGCTGACATGGTGCCTTTCACTGTCATGGCTTCTGGCCTCATGGATGTAATGGCCACAGTGTTGACTGGGTGCTGTACTTCACCACTCTTTATTGCACTAAGATCTTCAAATGGAATATCGTCTGGTGGTTGAAACCCTGATTTATACCTCTCTATAACCATCAGTGTGTCCTACAGAAACACAAATGCAACACATTCAGCAATGATAGGAAATAACATGCAATGGTGAGAGGTACTTTTGTTGGTGACAATATTTGCAGTGGATAGACAAAATACAATACATACTGTAGGTGAAAATCAGGGACACACTATGTGCCTGGTTGGTGGGTAAAGGTCACCCCATGACATATGAGTGGAGGCACAGACAGCGAGTGAGTAGAGGTATAGTTCTACTCATGCTTAGCCTCAGTGCTAGATGGTGGGTAGGTGGATGTAGGGTGAATAGTCAATGCCAAACCCTGGCTGCTTTATTCTCGGAACACAGTGCCAACACCCATTGTTGAGTAAGCTGGGTGCAACACAGGGCTCCTCGGATGGGTATGGAGAACAGAAAATGTATTGCCCCCACCAAGGTTTGAGCCATGGACTATCCAAATTGTAACAAGTTACTGCCTAAGCTATCCTGATCCCTACCTGGGTCGGTCAGTAGTAAATAATATATTTACTAACCTTGTAACAAACGCAAGAAACCACACTAACTACAAAAAGTAATGCGCCGTAACATAAATTTGTATCCATACACATCCAGGCAGATCATGATCTAATTATCCTATTCAGTAAACAAATCAATAAACATTCAACACTGTACATTTACCAAGAAATGTTTTTACAACAGCAGAACCCCAACAGAGCATGTGTCGGTTGCCTGCGTGAACACTTTCTGACATGAAACACTGGACCAGTCATTGTTTACATTTACCATGAGATACTATCATGTAAATCATGGGACACCTGCTGGTCTGAATTCTACTAGTAACAGACACCTATCGAAGGCATATTACATATTACAGTTTCTTAAACTATCTAACTGGCTCCAGTACAGGTAATATTTGCAATAACACTGCTTTCATACAAGAACATTCACAGAACAGAAACTCAGCCTTCTGTATTACAGCAAAATTCTTTTACTCCAGCACCCATGGGACCGAACATATATTGGATTATCAAACACCACCTACAACGACATAAATTCGTACAGGTAAATTTTTGTTACTTTGCAGCCAGCCATAAGACACTGTGCATTTGTCAGTTATTTTCATTTCATCATACAAGCACTTACTTTTCCGATTATCATAGGCCCAGTCATGGGTCTTCCTTTGAATGCTTTACTGTAAACCACTTGCACAATACCTTCTCCAACTGCCAACGTATCTGGATTTCTGGAGCATCAGCATCCAGATTAATGGAATTCTACTCTATTAGGAATTTTATAAATAAAATCTCCTACCTCCTTCTCATCAATCTGTTCAGCTGCCCTCACAATGCCATCTAAACACTTGCTGATGATAGGGAACACATTTCGCTCAATGTCAACAGACTGTACCATAAAGTTCTTGATATTCTTTATTCGTTTCTCATCTAGTTCTTGCAGCTGATGGAACATGTCCGGCATCATCGTTCGGTAATGCTGGCTCTGCAAAGACATAGCTTGTGATGCAATATTCAAATAATAAAAATACAGAAATCACTCATGTAAACAGGGCCAGTAACAGGCTGCTGTTTCCATGATAGCAACTGCATGTGTCCCCTTTCCTAATCTGTGGCTTGTGCACAACTACCTCATTATGAGATTCTGCATCAACCAACACACCCAGCAACACCATCACAATTTCGTTAGAAATACTGATAGTAACTCATTTGATCCTCCAGTTTGGGGGGTTGGGCACAATGTTAACTACTCTATCCAGTGAAACAGTACTGTTTTGAAACCCCTATTCAGGGTGGGCATGGTTAGGAAAGGGGCCGAAGAGCCACTGCAAGAAGTAACGCCTTAGCTTCTTGCTCTACTATGAAATCTAATCGACAACAGCTCCTGTCTGATTTGACTAACAGATGTTTTGGTCTTCCAGCCTAGGTGTGTGGTAATGCAAACTGGCTTGCAATGAAATGCAATAAAAGTTTCAAATGTAAAATTACCAAACTCCTCCCATTAAAAAACGGTTTATGTTAACTTTTCTTGCACTTCAACACTTTCTTCCAATTTAGACTCAATTAATTAAATGAAGCCTTTGGCATGTATGAGGGGGGGTTCTACCGGATGATTGAAATGAACAAACGGTATTAAAATATTCTGGTCACACCAAGCGCACACAAGCTTTTGCCACAGTATCAGATACCCGTATGTATCTGTATCATTAATGATACAAATTCTGGAAATAAATTACACAGTTTCCTATCATTTAAATACTTCCATCCATACAGACTTCATGGAATTATTAGTAATTATATAGCTCAATTACATATTTCTGTCCATTGGCTTTGCTTCTTACTACCTGAAGACGTCACGCACAGCCTCAAAGGTTCACACTGTCATCATGATAGTAATGTTAAGCATATTAAGTGCTTGATGTGCCCCACATGGGAGGACAATTATGGGTCCTTGGGATGGGGATAAAATCAGCCAAATTCCAAAGAAGATGTAAAGAATGCAAGTAGTGCAAATGCTGTCCCACTATCAAGGCTGTTCAAGCAGGAGAGGTGGCAACCCATGCAGCAATGAGTGCATACAGAGGAAAGGACATGCCCTGACAAAGCCACTAATTATTCCATCTGTTCATCCACCTCCAAGTCTGCTGTACAGTGTTGTTTATTTCATACATTATCTGACTAGTAGTATTTTCCTTTCATAATTTCCTGATGCAATCCACTTCTCATTTGGTCTACTTGGCATTATGATTACTGCCTGCTTACTTTTACCCCATTTGACTAAGATGTGTCCTTATCTAGTTTTGTTATGGGTTTTTCCCTAATTCTTTACTTTTCACTATGGTCAAAATCCAGGTCCCAGATGTATAACTCAGCTGTACTAACCAGTTTACAACCCGCCCCCCCAAAAAAAAGAAAGAAAGAAAGAAAGAAAGAAAGAAAGAAAGAAAGAAAGAAAGAAAGAAAGAAAGAAAAGAAAAGAAAAGAAAAGAAAGAAAAGAAAAAGAAAGAAAAGACAAACGAAAAAAGAAAGAAAAGACAAAAGAAAGAAAGAGAGAGAGAGAGAGAAAGAAAGAAAGAGAGAAAGAAAGAAAGAAAGAAAGAAAGAAAGAAAGAAAGAAAGAAAAAAAAAGAAAAACCAACAGACTAACAGTATGCTTCACACACATAATTTTTTTATTTTCCCCTTGTACGATTAACTCATATGCAATAAGTGCACGAAGCATTTCTGGAGTTTTGATCTTATCTTTTCTGCTACACTCAACAAAGGGTAAATCATAAAGTCTGTTAATCACAATCTTGTGTTCTACGCAGGGAAGTTCTGCATTACGATTAGAGTAGCCTGATGCCTCACACCCTCCCTCTACATTACTGTTTTCTTTTACATGTTACTAATGGTTTACACAAATGATCTTGTTCTAAGTTCTGATTACCACACAGTAAAGTTCAATCAAATGTTGACACAGTCTTTCTGCTCCCCCTCCAATCTGTAAGCTCACAAGCAGTATACATTTTCAGAGAGAAATATAAACTCTTTAATCAGTGACCTTCTATTTAATTCCCCACCTCTATAACGAACATCACAACAGTGATAGACATGTTTGTACATTTTTAGGCACCGATACATACAAACGGTCTACACATTCCTTGGAAAAGAAAAATGGAAGATTCATAGAGAAAACATTCCTGGAAATCTAACACATAACAATACAGGAAACAAGAACGTATAAAATTCATCATGGTGGAATACTGATGCTACCACAGCATAATTTAACAATCATTTGCATCGCACAGTTGACGATCCACCCTCTTGACAATTTTATCTATTTTACACTTTATTTTACCTTTGCACCATCTTTATACTTTTATACAATTCTTTTAGATTGCATAAAAATTTTTCATCTGTATTTGTAAACGAGAAGGCCTTCACCTCCAACTATGTAGAGTTTGCTTATTCTCGTACACGTACAGCCTGATGATGGCTGCATGAAGCCAAAACCTTGATAGCTCCAAAATAAATAAACTAAAAGAAAAGTTGGCTGTGACTGATTACTTCTTGGAGAAGGAATAGATTTGCATCTTAAAAATAATTGTTGGTACAGTAAATAACTCCAATTGCCAAAAAAATGTGAAAATATAAATTAAACTTAAGTTTGTGCATGGCAACCTTTCAGTTTAGATGTGCAGTAATTTCTAAAAAATATCCCCCACAATGGATGTTCACACGACAGTATGCACCTTGAATTATTTTATATGTGCTTTATGGAAAAGTACATGTAAGGTCACATGCACCTGGGGAAAAGCCTGTATCTTACTAAAATTTTCAAAATGATTACCTGTAAATCATTCGTCTTTTGGAGCTGATTAGCATATTCATTTTTTGTTTCCTCACACTGCTGTGATTTAATGGTCATGTTCATCCGCTGCTTCTCTACTTCAGCTCGCGATAAATTGAAGTCTGCATCTGCCCGCTGAAAGTTATCCAGTGCTCTTTCTGCTTCCTTAAATGCCTTCTCATAGTTCTTACGAGCCCTGTCCAACAAACCCATCTGAGCATTCAGGTTTGCCATCATTCGAGCACCTTCCTGTAAATGCTGTAAAAAAAAAAAATAGGCTAATTATATGTAAATAAGTAACAGTCACACACATAAGCTATAGGGCTGATATGTATGTCTTAGCAGCAGGCAGCAGACCGAGACTGCTGCCTGACACTAAGACATTCACACACTAACGACACACCTGGATTCATCTGTCAATAATCACACAGTTTACCAGCCAACCTATACCACCTACAAATTACCACCGCACTATCCATGCAAGAAAACAGTAGTATTGTAAGACTTGTAAGATTTTACGAAGATTTTTAAGATTAGCACCAACACCACATATTAATATCTCAAAGGTTTTATACAATAATTGACGTTCACCTACATGAAGATGGCAATTAGCTGATACATGTTGGACGAATAAATAGATCAAAAGACTGTGTGTTGTAATTGTGCATTTAGTTGATTTTAATTACAAATATTAATATCAATGCATAGAAATGACTAACATAACTTCAATAAAATTTATGATACAATCACACGATTTCTTCCTTTCATTCTTTCTTTGTTTGACCTCTTCTACCCAGTCATTGTAGGTGCAAAGGGTTATTAACGCACCAGACATCTCTCTCTCAGTGTATCATTTTAATATTTTCACATTGCATTATATGAAGTGTAACTGTGAACTGGCGTGTTTTTACTTTCTAGTGTGTGATGTCTGACCATGTGGATAGATGTGAAGTTCTTGTGCACCTTTACTTGATCTCCCTGATGATGACAAAGACCTGTCAAAACACATGTAGGGGTTTCCAATACATGCTGCGTATGTATTTACTACGTGCATTTGTTGGTGTTAATAACATTATAGCAACTTTCATGTCTGTTGATGAGGAAGCTCAGATCACTTTCCTTTAGAAATCACACATCCTTTTTTGGTTTTGGGGGGGGGGGGCAAATTAGCACTGAAGAAGTATTCACTATCAGTTACACCAGTTGGCACACCTGCACTGGACACAGCCAACAGCTTACGAAATTCAAGAAACATTTCTGAATTAATTTCAGACATTAGCTGCTGTAACCTTTCTTAAATCAACCTTTAACACAAATTTAAGCTTCACTGTACTTACACAGTACTTAACAACCACATTAAACAAACTCACTCACACCCACTGTGCATCTGATACCGTAACACATGGGAATTAGGGGCCAGGAGAGTGTAATCAGTACAGTGATAAGGCTATAGCCTGGCAAACTAAAAAATTGTGGTTCAGTCCTCAGCAGGAACATGAGATTCTTCTCCTCTCAAAGCACCCACACCAGCTCCGGGGTCTACCCAGCCTCATATTTAATGGGTACTATGGGTGCTTTGGCTGCAGAGTGAAGCTGACCACTCACCTCCATCTTGTGCCAAGGTTAGGAATGAGTGGAGCTTTAGCACCAATCCCTCACATGCCTTCGTGGCGTGCACAGGGACAACTATATGTTACAAAAGGAGATTATGGAAGAGACAGAAAACACTTGCTGAATACATACTTTCTTCCGTTCTTCTTTGAAGTCTTTTACAAAAATTGAAACTTCACGGATGACATTTGATTGGAGGTTTTCTGCTATCACTTCATGTTGTCCTGCCAAATCACCAACTTCTTTCATAACCTGTTTGAATGCTCTGCAGGGACTGTATCTGAAATAAAGAAAATATGTGCATTACACCCATAACTGATAACTAACTCCATGGCAAACAGTCCATTTTGGGAATCTAAGGGTTACTTTGCTACTGGAGGAATTACGTGGCATTTATAGTAACCAAAAGTTCAGTACCACGTTCACAATAGCCTGCGTTAGAATGCACGCCTAATATATGGCTGAAATCAAATCCACATCAATATGCTTAGTGTCCAAGCAGCTTCTGAATTAAAGTTTTTGGTGTACCCTTTGTAACCTCATATGTGCCAGACAACCAGGCACCTCAACCTATATCACTTAACTCTCAGTATGAAGATTAAAAGGCATCTGGTTTATGACGCTGCGTGTACCAACAGTTACCAACGTTTCAGATGAGACTGCTGACGCCACAGGGATAACTTGGGGTTGAAAGCGAGGGTGAGCGCAAAAGGCCCTCCAATACTTTTTCTACAGCAGAATACTTTTTGATACTGAGTTACTAAGTTGACGAGGGGCAAATACAAAATAGAAATATTTTGTAAATGATCATTTAGGTGATGTAAAGCCAGAAAAAATTAAAAGGCTGGGTTGAAACGAATCTAGCCAATCTTTCTAACTTGACTCCTACGTGAAGTAAAGTTCCTAACACCAATGGTAATCTGACCCCCCCCCCCCAATGTTGTTAGCCAAGTTATGCTTATGACTGACTCAATTTCAGGGAAGTCCAAGAAGAGTAAGTCATGTGAAAGAAACAGGTGCAAGGAAAGAGCGGACTGGGTGACTGGCAGTCAAGAAACAGGAGAAGGGTCACTGGAAATGAACCAGTGGCAGAAAGAAGCCAAAGAAATTAAAGTGGAAGCTGAGCAAACAGATGAAAACTGGAAATGAAGCACTGGGAGGAAGAAGCCAAGTGAAGACAGGAGGAAGGGCAGCCTGTGTCCGCCAGCCATGCACATAGCTGCAAACCTGGAGCTATGCATTCTAGCAGGAAAGTTTCCTCCACTCCTTCAGATTACAAATGAGAGGCTTCCAGTATTGCATTATTCAAGTTACCATTCTTAACTCTCCAGCTCATAACACAGCAACAATCACAAACTGCACTTTCTCTTTAGGCTTTTTGCAAAAAGTACACAAAATTGTGACAAATCCTAACAAAATTCATCATAAAAGACATGCCAAGACCACATTGTGATATGCTTTTACACTCTTCCCACCATCTGGAGACATGATATTTAGAACTGAAGTCCAGAATCAGTGTCAGCGCATTTCTGAAACATGCAGCATTAACTGCAAAGGTATTTCAGCCATGAAGAACGTGTATGACAAGATGCCCTCCAAATGTGCCCTTTGCAATGTTGCATACTCACTGGCATTGATGTTCACTGTTGCAATTACTAAACTACTACAAAAATTACAAATGTACTCAGAATCAAAGCTTCCACAGCGGTGAAAACCAGGACTGTGGTCTTCTGGGTACAAGGATATCCCGAAGATGGAGGCTGCGGATTTCTCCGAAACATTCGCAAGCACCTACAAACTCGATGCTACATGGTGAAATCTACTAACAATATTACATACGCCGCAGGCAAATAAACTAATAAACAAAGAAAACAAATACATGGTGTCATAAAGCTGGCAACCTCAATTTAAATGTCTGCCACTTTTAATCTTACAACACGGTACCGCACGCAAATCACATGTACAATAACCCACATCAGATGTGAAATCTCTTACTGCAACGCTACACACATAGGCCTACAGCGCAGACAAAAATTATTTCCCCTTCTAATTCATTAAATATTCATCACACTAATATATATGTGAAATAGACGTCACAGACATCAATGGGATCCATGCTTCACGACGCACGGCGTTCAGATCACTGAATGAAGGCTGCGTACAGCAACTGGCAAAAATGGTGAATTGGCGCGCACGGGATTACCTGACTATACGAGCAATTTTCATGTTAACGTTCGTTTGCACTGCTTGTTTGAGGGCTGCAATCACTGTTTTCGGCCCAAAGTTTCAAGAATGAAACTTTTAATGAAACTGTAAAACAAATGCTACTGCCATATTTACAATACCTTAGAACAAACACACGGCGAGGGAGTAATTTGCATACCAGGCTGTAGTATGGTTTAGGTGCCTCCTATACTGAAATGATGACATTACAAATGCAAAAAAGTTCGGCCGCCTACATAGGTGATCGAACGTTGAAAAGGGGGCTGAAATGATATTTGCCGGACAGGAAACTACGAGGCGTGTCCAAGAAGTAATGTCACAACCTCAAGGTCATAAATCCCCCGACGTGTTGTTAATCGACATGTATTTCTTGACAGTAGTCACGCACGCACGCACACACCGCCTGACTGTACGGTGGTATTGTGGTGTTGTGACTATTATCACGAAATGCGTAAGATTAGTTACACTTTATCCTGTAACGTTTGTGTTAATCAAGCAGTTTACTTTTCGGTAGCAGTTGTAGCAGGGGCAACATGCAACAGCTAACCCAACAGTCGCTCAGGCATGTGCTAATCACGGGATAAGTTGAAGGACGTAATAAGCTGCCTCCATCGAAATTCACCGCCATCAAATACAGGTGTACAGTGTTGGAAGACACCTGCTTATGTAGCGAGATGTGATCCAACTGAAGGAATACTTCGGAGGTTGCCGATTCCACAACACTGAGGAAGTGGAAATTATTAATCGTGAATTGTTGCGAATTTACGAGCCCAGTTCTACCGCGACGGAATTTTGACACCCGTGCTCAGATGAGACAAACGCATCACACCTCGGCGGAATAAATGAGCTACACTTAACGTTGTGACGATCTATCATTCAATTTTTATGGCCTAGGGAACCTCACTAATTGAACCACCATCACACCATAAAAACTCAAGTGCTTACAAAGCAATAAGGGAAACCCCACGACGTAGTTTCATATCTCACATTATCTACCACGTCCTACGGGATGTACACAACGCGAGCAGACTGTCGTCGTCAGAACAGACTAACTGCGACGTAATTCGCTCTCTCTCTCTCTCTCTCTCTCTCACACACACACACACACACACACACACTACAGCGTTCGTAATCTCACCAACTGGCTAGCATTAAACGCCGTTCGGATTTCAGGAAGCTATCGCATGTCAAACCGAGCTACAAAGACGGCTAGGCGTAAATGGATTATTTGAAAATCATAACAAAGGGCGGTCTGATGTGGAATAGGTCAAACTGGTTCAGGAGACAGTGCAGAGGCGGGGTCTTGTGAACACGGCATTGCACCATCTGGATCAAACTGGCTCAGCAAGGAGTCCAGAGGCAGGGTCTTGTGAACACAGCACTGCACCATCTGAATCAAACTGGCTCAGGAGGGAGTCCAGAGGCGGAAGTCTTGTGAACACAACACAACACAACACAACACAACACAACACTACACCTCACACCATCTGGATCAAACTGGCTCAGGTGGGTGTCCAGAAGTGAAAACTTGTGAGCACAGCATTGCACCACAGGATTCAACAAAAGTCGTGAGATTTCTTGAATTAGGTGAGCGACCATCAGCTTTTCATAAAGCGCTCTTCTCTGTTCATCATGATTCCATATATAGAAAACATCAAACAAGTGTTTGGCGTCTGTCACAAGCCTATTACACACCCAAACTCAGACACTATTGCATTCACGCCACAAGTGAAGAGTAGGCTTACAGATGTGGCACAGTAGTGGCAGTCCGTCAAGTTTGACACCGTACATACTCGTACCTCCGGCACCGAGCAAGTTGGCACGAACCATGAAGATACAGTTCTGAGTATTGGATGTTGTACATCTTCCGTGCAGTTGATAAATTTGTATACAGATCTGAGATTCTCAATTACGGCCTTTAACGACGGTACACCTCCCTGCACTGACAGAATTTGATTGGAACTACAGTGTCTCAGACCACATACAGTATTACAAAGGAAGTCTGAAGTCCATTCTGAACAACTACTGTGGGGTGAGCGACCCGTCACAAATCTACAGAATATGGCGTCGTAAAAATTGTTTTGCTACACCACATGTCGGGCCATTCTTGGCAAGAGATGTTTAGTACACGTCATTGAGAGCCAATCAAATACGACGGCGCCTACGCGCAAATCGGGGCTCTACGAGCTGGGTGTCAGGCAGCAATCGCATCCTCTGCATCAAATTCTTACGCCCGCGAATTACTCTGTCAGACTATACCGAACACGCGTAACGCTCATGGCACGATGGTACTTAAAGAGACATTTCACGTTGCCATTCTCGTGTCATTCAAGGCCGATACATTCCAGTGTTGTAACCAGCACTGATCTTCAGATGCTTTTCTGTGTCAATTACTGAGTGACTTCGATGAATAAATCAACCTGATAAATTCAGCGCCATATCCTGTCAGGCGCAGGTTCGTGAGCATCGGTGGGACCCTCCTCCATAAATAATCCCGCAGAGATAAGTCGTGTGGCAAAGATAAGCGAAATCCCGTACAACCGTGGCAGAGTGGCAACGGCTACACCCATATGTTATCTCGTTTGTGTATGTCTTTTTATCTACGGCTGTAATGATGTATTCACCCTGCATTATATTGAGGCGCATATAGAAGAGCAGTCTGAAATGTGAGTGAAGGTAAGTAAAAAGAGACATCACTCGACAAAACCGTATTTAAAATAACACGTTTATATTATCATTTTAATTGTTAAGATCTGACACAAACAGACGGGTCTATTAAATGGCGAGAGTGCACACAACTCCGTATCTTCACCACAGATCACCGAAGTAAATACATAATAGTCGCCCGTGACCCTTCCCGCTGAATTCGAGCCAAACCACGCTCCGTTACATTAACGTAGTGTCGACTACAACATTTAGGAGCGTTTGCAAAATTGTGAAGAGCGACTATGAGCTTCGTGATGTCTGTCCGTCCGTACGTCTGTCCGCATAGAAAATCAACTCCCACTGGGCGGATTTTTATGAAATTTGATTATTTTTTCGAAAATATGTCGAGAAAATTCAAGTTTCAATTCAAACGCAGAGCTCAAATTTCATTAAAATCTGACAAGAATAACGGGTACCTTACATGCAAACCTTGCAAATTTATGTTAATATCTCGCTGAATTCTTCTCAGAATGAGAAGTGTTTGAGGCAAAAGATGTAAAGAATATTTAAAAAAAACATTTTATGGTCAACAAATTTTTTCCGAACATCGCGCCGTTTAGGAGATGATGCGAAAAAATATCGTAGAGCCAGACACGCCACAGATAACAATACAATACGGCGCAGAAGAGATGCGACATGCCTACCTGATAATAAATAAGGCAGGAATACACACACTCACAATATGTAATACCCATTGCTCTTCCATGGCAACAATGGTTACGCAAACGCACCTCAAATGTTACATTATATGTAGACTACCTGTCTTGTTTAACCTTTTAAAGCCTAGCGGTAACTTTACATACCACCAGGTTTAACATTAAAAAATTCTACGTGGTGCCCACACTGCGTTTATGTGTTTTGCACGGATCTCACAACAAACAGCAACTTTTGCCTTATAAAACATTAAGAGACTGGTTTCTATAACCGAAGTGGAGAGTGTTTACAGTGCGGTACGCACTGAGTCCTTATATAAAACAGATACGCTTCGTCTTTAACGGGTTAAAACCGGGTTTCTGTTAACTTTCCGTGATCATCTATGGTAAAAAAAAAAAAATCCCCAAAAGCGAACATCAAATTCGATGTGAATCTGAACTCCCACCGAAACCCTCGCTTTGTTACGCACCGTGTATGGGGAAGACCGCGCAGTTACTAGAGCACTCTCACAAAAAGTTTCGGGAATGCTTTGAGGCGTGAAAGCTCGTATGGAGCGGTGTGTAACTTATGACGGAAATTACTTTGCACAGGATAACATGTAGATACGGTAATTTCACGAAAGACGTACTTATGAAACTGGTCTCGTTATTCGACGGTGGCGCGTCCTACGAAACACGGATACCATTTCACTTATCAAGAACACCAAAATACGCGCTCCCAGATGGTGATCCGATGGAGGATTCAGACACATACGGCTGCCACTAATAACCGGGTCAGGAAGTTGCACTGTATTTTGGCGTTCTTAATAAGTTAAGGGCTACAATACAACAGTAGAATGAATAATTTGAATGGAGCCGGGATAGCTTAGTCAGGACATGCAGATAGCGTCACCTGCCCAGTACGGTCCTAACCCCAGCATGTGTACGTTATGGCATACAAACCATCAACCTTTTTTCCTTGTGTACACAAATCAAAAACCGCGGATATATAAAACCAAATACCTAAGTCGGCGAATCTGGAGACGAATGAAAAACCACGGCTGGCAAGGGACTGCTGTAACAGAAGCGACGCGTGAGGCCACGTTCCTTCGTTTACAAATCTGAATTTAATGAACATACGACCAATTAATTGTCTGCGTTTGTTTCTTGTATAGCACCAACTTCCATGTATCAGGTTAAGAAATTAAACTGCATGTTATCGTGGACTTTGTGAAGGCACTCGTAGATACTAATAACGTACGAAAGTTCATTAAAGATAGAAGCGGTTTCCGGGTTACGAAACACGCAACTTACACAAACAATTCTTAATTAATTATTATTAATACAATATTTATTACTAACACTTTAATTATTATGTGCATTTTACTTTGTATGTTTCATATGAAAAACAGAGATAGGAATAACGTTTTAAACACGCACACTGACATTGTGAACATGCATACATAGCCGACAGGGTGTGATAAATAAGTAGGGGTGGTGCCAATTCCTTGTTACGTAAATTTCCGGTGGCGTAAAGGTTCCAGAACGGAACCCTTACATAAGTCGGAAACTTTCCGCACAGTATAAAAGTGACATTTTTATTTCTGCAGAATTTATTTTAAGAAAACCCAGAGCCAAAACCAACGCTTCAGTCGCTTAATAAATAACTTCGTAACTAACACCTTACAAAACTTACAAAACGATGACATAGTTGCACATTAATCAGAAATTCTGGTGCAGGGTTCAAGGCCAGGAAAGATGTGTCATCCGAAGTCCTGTAATTATTTAAGGCTGTTCGGAACGTGCCGTATCATGTTTTGTTCTTTGCTTTATTAATTTCAAGAAACGGTCTCATTAGCGCTAAGAAAATAAGCCATACTAAAAATGAGACATGAGGCTGTGATCTAGGAAAAGGCTGAATTGGGAACGACGGTATGGACACATGCCACTGACGACGGTTCCTTCCGAAGCCACATGCAGCTACCACGCCATGAAAAATGTCGTCGTCAAATACTAGTATTGACACTTTGCTTGGGAGTCGAACTTCTACCTGCTACGTGGCACGAAGTACGTTAGCATCACTGGCTGGTCTGCTTTTTAGCCGAGTTCGCAAAATTGCGAAAAGCTGCTATCAGTTTCGTCACGTCACGTCTGTCTGTCCTTCCGTCTGTCCGCACGGAACAACACGGCTCCCACTGGGCGGATCTTCATGAAATTTTACACAGGACTTAACGAAAATCTTGCGAAAATTCAAATTTAATTAAAATCTGACAAGAATAATGGGTACTATACATGAAGACTTATGCACATTTCTGAGGCTATCTCCTTGAATTCTTCTTAGCATGAGGAATGTTTCAGACAAAAGTTGTAGAGAAAATCAAAACACAATTTAATATTCAACAACTTTTTCCGAAAATCGTGCCGTTTATGAGATAACGTGGAAAAATATGGTAAAGCCAGACAGGCCACACAGATGAAAATATACGGCGTATGTGCCTTGCATGCTGGTTAACTAAGGGTACAGACACAAACTCAGAATTTGTAATACTTATTGCTTTTTCACGGTAACAGTGGTTACGCGAACGCGTCTTAATATTACGTTATACGTACACTGCCTATCTTGTTTAAAGCTGCCATTCTCAAATCGCCTTTCTTTGGAAACCTGAAACTACGTGATCGATTCCCAGGCGTTCTGGGGATTTATTTATCATCACAAACCTAAAAACATTTTTCTATTAAACTTATTAAGTTAGAAGCCTACGACTTCATTCATTTACTCATGCAAATGCCACGAAAATTATCTGCAACCCGCAATCTGATCACCGCTAAAGCAAATTAATGAAACAATCTATAACATAAAGTTATCTTATTCCACACATCAGCTCTGCAGTTTGTCGTCTGCTAAGGCTGGCCCATCTTTGGACACCCGGATAACATGGCTGGATGGCGTGATAAGGTAGAAACAATGGTCAGTAGCGAGCAATTCTCGGCTCCCAGCGTAACATGACGCGGGAGCTTGCTCTTAAAGGCAACACAAAGCACGCACCGGGCGTTAAACGAGATATACATGGAGTCTGTGTTTACTGCAAACCAACACCGATAACAGATGTTTACTGAACAGCAGATACTCTTGGGTCTTGGTCACGAGATCACTAAGATCTAGCACTTTTTGTGTACTGTAGTTACGAACGGTGTAGGGGTCAGCGTCACTCCATTACAGAACCGGTATAGGTGGGCAAAACGTCAACCGCTTTGTTTCCAGGTTTGTCGTATCTCTTATAGCCCTAGCTCTTCTCTTGTAGATTCCTAATATCATAAAGAATTCCACCTCAGTACCAACGAACAGCAGATGACACGTACGATAACACCAGCAATACCTTTACTTCCACTTTACTGTAAATATAATTTTAAGATTCACGTATTGAATGATGTTGGGCCACGTCCACGGTAAAACAGTTACCAGCGTTTAGGAGGCACTATGATCCTTGAAACGTGGGTAACTATTTGCTAGTCGACACGGTGTAATAATATCCTACACGACTGGAATCTTCAGCAACACCGCTGTGAGAACATGACACTTCGCAAACAATTTGATTACATAACTAATTCTGTGGCGCAGTTACTCAGCATACCAAGAAATTCCTCGGCTCTTACACGACAGAACCGGAAGCTCATTGCCGTGTTCACAAAAGCACAGCAATGAACTCTTAACTTCCGACAGCTGAAACTAATCTCTACCCACCCTGAAACCCCCCATTCCTAACATGCATTACTTCAATGCGCAGATGTTCTTATGTGCTACGTTCTCGACTGATTTTCTCGATTTTTACTATGACTATGACCACTGCCCTCACTACTTTCAAATTGTCACTACACACTACACGCGTGAATGTGATTTGATTTACGCCCATTAGCAAAAATACGGCCTTCCATACATCGATTTTCACGAAGCTCGCGATGGTTTAATGAACTGTTGTGCCAATCTCCCTACACAATTTTATCAAAGTCGGACGAAGAATGTCGAATACACGGCAAATATTCATTTACATACGTAAGCAAGCTTTCATTGCATCGATTTGTACGAAATCCACAAGTGCTCAATAAATTGTTGTGGACACTACTGTACCAGATTATCCAAATCAGATAAAAGTGCAGAAAATACGGCAAAATTTCACTTACGCCGTGAAGTAAATTATACCTTTAAGTGCACCGATTTTCAAGAAACTCGCGACTGCTCAGCGGCCTTACATGAGATCCTCTAGATCGAATTTCCCCCAAATCGATCAGGGGATATGGAAAGTATGGGTAGAAATTAATTTACACCCGTAAATAAAGCGACTGTCACTGAGACGATTTTCACGAAATTTATGCTCTCAATACAACTTTTTGTGAACAACTCCTATACCAAATTTCATGAAAATGCAACAAACGGTTTGGTCGATGATACTGTCCCAGACACAAGGAGTGACGGACGGAGATGGCCTCCAGAACGTAAGCGTTTTCTACTTCGTAAAGAACGCGTAAATCTAAATTCATGGACCGGCCCTTTCTAAAACGGCAGTAGTCCCTCCGACAGTCAAGAAATTCCCCGCATTTTATTGAACCTGGAAGTTCATTGCCGTGTTCGTAACAGCCTGCAACTTGCTGCCATCCTGACCTAGCAAAATCCAGTCCACAACAACCTATCCCACTTCTATCAAGACCAGTTTGAATGTTATTCCCACGTACGACTAGGTTTTCCAAACGGTCTTTCAAGTTTACCCATTAAAACCCTGTACGAATTTCTCTTCTCCTCCATGCGTGCCACACGCCCCACTCACGTTGTCCTTGATATCCGTCTACTTTCGCAACGTCGCCATATTTGTAATTATTCACTTGCTAAAAACAATCACGCCTAATGTGTAGGTATGTACATATTCCATCGTTATGCCAAATTTCGTACGTCTAGATCCAAAATTTGCTGTCGTTTTTTATGTTATACAAGTTAGGAGACGTACGCAGAGCTTAACACTTCTGGCGCGTTCACTCTGTTACTGCCCCTGTGAGTTTTCTTCGTAGATTAGAAAGTGTACCCCGCTGAACAGATCTAGAGTCGATCATGCTGACTGTTATGCATAGATCAACTGTTTCTTCGGCTTCAGGTCGTACCCACAACAAAACACTAACTCCATTACGTATAAAGATCGTTGATATAAAAGTACGTAGGTTGTCACTGAAAATGCCTTGTCATTTTTGTCCCATTTTAAGCAAACTTACAACTGGTCGACATATTCTAGTAAAAATCCCTAATATAGAATTTCATGAAAATCGGTCTAGTGGACGCCAAGTTACATGCGGGCGGGCGGGCGGACAGACGGACACGACAAAGCTAAGAGTCAGTCGCCGCAATTGTTTTGCGAACGCGCCTAAAATAACCCTAACAAAAGTTGCATAATCTTCGATGTCTTATTGCCACGTATCACTTCAGAACCCTAAATTACGCTACGCTAGTGTCGCTTTCAACGTCACACGTTCGTTCGCTACGTTGTTACTACTGACTGCATAAAACGAAGACACTATGGTGCCCCCCCACAGCACAATTCACACACGAGTTTGGCGAAAATATGTAAAATGGATCAAAGACGACCCCCCCCCCACGGACCCCCACCGGAGACTACGTAGGTTATAAATTAAACGTACTAACAGCAGCAAATGAATACAGCTGCCCGAATGCTGTCGGAATTTGTGGAATTTGTTAGTCAAACGTACAGACTGTTAAGTTGTCAAAATGTGTGAAGTTACTCAGAATAATCGACCATCCAAAAAAGTCGCCCTAAAGGTCCACTCGTGATCTGAAATGTCATAACATAATCGGTGGGTACAAGAACCAGTGTTCCGGCATTACCATTAACCAAAAGAAGAATGGAAACCAATTCCATTACGATCGACGTAAAGGTACCTGGTCGCCTGCACCGTATTTTGATTTCGTAGCATCAAAAATATGAAACATAAGCTTACATAAACCATGTGTCTGCCTGTACACTACACACGTATAGCCATCGTGCTGTAAATGAATTACCGAATTTCCTGCAGCAGTACGAACTGGACATGAAGACGGTGCTGTACTTACGTTGTGCAGTTCCGGCTACAGCTCTCATTCAGCCAACTTCCTTCTAGAGACTTCTAGTCCTACAAGTGTCGTGATGCGAATGCCGTATCAACGAACACAAACAATGAAATGTAAAACAATATAGGAGTACTGAATCCAGTTTAGCGAATGCACTAGCGTGGACTCGTGTGCAAAATGTAATGAAATGACGCACTGGCCGAACCATATTACTGCCTGTAAATGTCAAATTATTATTATTATTATTATTATTATTATTATTAGTAGTAGTAGTAGTAGTAGTAGTAGTAGCAGCAGCAGAAGTGGTGCAGAAGAAACCGCGCATAACGCAATGTGTAATGCACGTTCTCTGTTCTCGTAAACATATTACACAAAGGCATATAAGCGGCTGCTGGCAGAGAAATCGGATACGGGGATAATGTTAATACAAGACAGGCCACGTATGCGTAACGTAGCACTGCGGCGCGTTCGCGTAATACTTGTAATCCTCGGCTATCCTAACAGCCTGATACCATTTCAGTCTACAGACAGCGCTTCATGGCCATTCAACGTCGCCGGCAACAATAAAACGTACCCTGTCTTCATGTACAGTGCCTGATATTTTTACCCGTAGGCAAATTTGAGGTTTCTCGACAGATTTTCATGTAAGTCGCCAATATCATATTTCACGGAAATCCGTCCGGTGGTAGCCGCGCAAATACATGCGGACAAACGGACGGGCATGAAGGTAATAGGAGCTTTTCGCGACTACGCGAACTCGCCTCATAAAGTAGAAATGGTGGGACACAGGTGGACGACAGTAAGAGGTTACCGAAACAAAGTCTTTCCATTTTCGCAGTCAATTCACGTTTCAAATTTCCTGCGAACCAAACTACTGCAAGACTAATTCGAAAATCCATTTTTCTGCATGTGTAAGTCATACAACAGTGAAATGTAACTGCCAAGCCCGATTCAAGGACGTTTAAGGTAAAAACACTCCCATTACAGACCTGGACAAGCCCTGAGGGTTACAGGGGGTTGACACTCGCAGCTTTGAACGTGGTAAGGTTGTCAGGCCTACCCACCGGCCGCCTTTACCTCCCAGGAAATATTCCTCACACTCATTACTGTTACAGTCGAG
Organism: Coptotermes formosanus; assembly: GCA_013340265.1. Taxonomy (NCBI): domain Eukaryota; kingdom Metazoa; phylum Arthropoda; class Insecta; order Blattodea; family Rhinotermitidae; genus Coptotermes; species Coptotermes formosanus. The sequence continues at coordinate 578,368 of BLKM01008651.1, read as the reverse complement.
TCGACCCCACGGCCGTAGTGCGGCCGGAAGGATTAGATGAACGAAAAATTCCAGTGACACCATCAGGAAGCGAACACGCAACCTGCCGGCATGTAGAGCGTGCCCCCTTCCAGCATGTTAAGTTCAACATAAAAGGAACCTATATTAATTCTTACGGAAACCGCATATCACATGTTGCAGATATCACATGTGAAGGTTATTAATTACAACTAGACTTATGCGCATCGTAAAGTTCCTCCTCTTATGTAAGAACAATAAGAAAAGTTTCTAATCACATAGGAACTGGTGCCACACTTTCTTGGTCCCAGTTCCGTGCCGTCGGTTACTCAGAAATGCAAGCAGCAGCTGTCCGGAAGCAGATGTGCAGTTCATAACTGAACCTGGAGAAAATCCTTCATATTTTTAAACCATCGTTAAGACACTATGCTCAAGCTACGCCTTTTTTTTATTCTTAAAAGGCTAAATTTAGAGTAATGATCGCGTCTTACTAAAATACATCTTAGGGTTAACTAACCCTAACCCTGTAGGAACAGAAACCACTAAGAGTAAAGGGCAAAGCCCGCCATCTGTCCCCGTCCAGAACCAGGGCCATCCAGTTTACATCCTCATTAACACCCGTATTTATATACGTCCCTCCCTCAGAAAGTCACTATTACATTAGAAGACTATGTAAAGTAAACCAAAAACGGGTGATTATTGTTACTAATAGAACTGAATATAGAAAATCCGTTTTAGTACTTCACAGCAGCGCAAGGGCTTTACGTTACATTCATCATACACTTTGGTTTGTTGGTATTTTTCAGCCTTCAGACGAGAACCTTATAATGTTTCTAGGAAATAATGGTGATTAATTGAAGTACCCAGCACTAACATTAACTTCCGTGGAAATTACGTTATGTCAAGTGGGTAGCAATCAGGCTTCGTAAGGGGAGAAATCGGCCTTTCGTGTCGCCCCGCAGACCGGCTATCGCAGGGGTGTCGAAACTGCGCCCAACCAGGTTGTTATGCCACCCGCAGCCACATTGTCAAATTACGTAACGTCGTAACTTTGACAAACAGGTATACCAGTTATTGTGATTTTTACATGTACGGACCGCGACCCAGCCCACAATAACGGCCGTGGCACTTTGCAATAAAAAATGTTCGCCCCTAGGCTATCCTCATGCGCTTCGTGGTTTTCGTCAGTCCCTCCAAACGCCGAGCTAGTACGACCGCTTTCTTTCACATCCTTTTAGTACGACCGCTTTCTTTAACATCCTTTCAGATTCATTATCCACTGCCCATCTTATCATTCACTCAATACACCTGGGCATATGAACATTTTCAGGCTTCCGAAGTGGTGACGTTGAGGTCTCCGTTCTGTTGGAATGTGACAGCGCATCACTTGGTGACTGATACCCGACGTTTCGAGACAGTGTTGTGGTCTTACCTACAACAGTCGAAGGGCCAATGAACCACAGTGTCGCCAAACGTCGGGCACAAACCACCCAGCGACACAGCGCCACGTCTCACACGAAAGACCATAACTGAGACCTGCTGTTAATAAACGAAAAACAAATGGACTGTCCTCCCACATGCTTTTCCATACTGAACTCCATTCCGGCCCACCTTCTTCCCTCGAACACTCCAATCGTTATCAGTCACACCTGCAACTGAACACAAGGTAATTCCATTAGTTGATATGGCTACTGCACCTACTTCAGGATAACACTACCAAAGCAGTAGCCTAATTAATGGCCGTGCCCCATCTACAGCAACTCACCTCTAGTTCTTCATACGGAAGGCCCCAATAAAAAAAAGTGCGATTTAGCACCGTACGGTCTTCAAAGTAGCAACGCTAACTCAATGGTAGGCTAACAGTCTTTCCAGTAGTCGAGAAACTCCCAATCCCTGCTACTGTGTACTCAATCTGTCTGGTAGTGCGGACACCTTATGAAGTTGTGGTTCATGCTGGAAACCTTACGAAGTCTCAGTAATAAAGTGGACATCCTTCACAAAATTATCTGAGCCTGCGGAGCCCTCAGGCACAACTCACGGGAACATTTAAATTACAAACAACAAACACTTTAAGGTTCCGGAAGTATTTATTATAAAATTCGGGCCATTTCCCTACATTTAAATAATCAGTGAATAGTGCCAGTTTCGATATGCATTTCCAGCTAGAAGCAAAAAGTGTTGTTCCACTTAAGCATGACCGGTGTACGGAAGGTCACGTCAACACTATGAGCAGGATTGTATACAGCAGTCAGTACTGCACTGGAGGAACCACGTCCGAAAATCAACCTGCTAGAACATAAAACAGATAACAAATATGGAAAACTTAAATACAAAGTCACTAATAACTACCTCATACATTAATATGTGAAAGGTATTACAGAAGGCAAACTCTTTTCAATGTCAGCTCAAGAACACCTGAAACGGTAGGCCATTATTCAAACATTTCAAAACACTTAGCCGCCACTGGCAAAGAGAAACGTTGACCGATGACCTCGCTACATCCTCGGGCGAAGTCGCTTAAATTATGACAGCAACTCTGTCAAATGACTGGTGCACAAATGTGCTACTTCACTTGAAACAAATGGGCGAGTTCTTTGCGTACAGTGAGAGGGCCAGGCCGCTTAAAGGAAGAATAGAAAGGCCGAGACTGTACAAAGTGGTCTCAACAGCAATTACATATTCACTAGTGCAAATGTGAAGAGACCGTTACTGTCATCATTAACCGCCTCTCTCGTATCAAAACTCTTAGAAGTTAAGACATCGCTAGCACATCTGCCCGGACAAGACACTGAGCTTCTTCAGTTACAAAGCATCTGTATCAAAAATAACTACACCAATAATAAACTTAATAAAATTAACAAACTGAATGACGGGCTCTATATTTTTAATCTAATCTAATCTCACCCATCAGGTTAAATGTCTTGTCAGTCTCTCTTTCCAGCCATCCCTCCTTCCACATACCGACGTGTCCACCCACCCACCCACCTACCTACACACAGACACGTTCGTGCGCGTGTCAGAAGCTGTGTTAATTTTAGTGTATGGAGGTAAAATGCGTGTTATCAAAAACGCCTGAATAAACTGAGAATAAATTAAAAGCTTCCTGCTTTACGCTGATGATGCCAAATTCACGCAAATCGGTTTCAAACCGAAATGTAAGTTAAAAAAAAGGGGGGGGGGGTTTCATAAATTTGTGTCGACTAATGTCAATTTTATTACGGTACTAAACTTATTACAAATTACATCTGGTACATAATTACATAATTAACTGTTACATTAAACTCATGTGAAATGACTTACATTAATTACAGTGTGATAATACGGTTCTCTTGACAATAAGATGAAAGAGGACTTGGATATACAACACACAGAATTCCTGTCACTAGCAGCGACACTTCTGAAGTACACATGCTTCTTTACAGCTGAATATTTCGTATCCTTGACTGCGCCTGTGCAATCCGACGTAATGTTTTTATTTCCGAGGATGCTTGTCAATGAAGTTAATATCACACACCAAAAACTGGTTCGTACATTCTATTCAATACTCCACAGTCGTTACCTAGTTTATACAAAGCAATGCCCTCTGCATGACCAGCCACTGTAAGAACATTATGAAAGTCTCTCCTGTCAGTATCAGGAAATTTGGCATTCGACAGAAATTTATTTTTTTGAGTATTCATATATGAGTCCTCGCCTAATCTCAGTGTTTTTTTCCAATGGCTCGACAGCTCCAGTGGGCCAGGGCCTCATCAATGTCGAGGCTTCACAATCACACTCAGGCACACCGCACTCAGTAGCACTCCTCTGGACGAGTCCCCAGCCCGTCGCAGAGACCTCTACCTGACAACACACAACACTCACAAGAGACAGACATCCATGCCCCGGGCGGGATTCGAACCCACAATATCAGTAATCGAGCGACCGCAAACCCACGCCTTAGACCGCGCGGCCACTGAGATCGGCTAATCTCCGTGTACACTACTGCCTACTCTTTTGCAGCACAACCTTCATCCAAAGTACTCTGCTCAACACGGCCTCCAAATTCTTTCCTCCAGGTCATCCTCGTCTACGTGCGCAATGTCTCCCGACTTCATTCATTCATTCATTCATTCGTTCGTTCGTTCATTCATTCATTCATTCATTCATTCATTCATTCATTTTCACTTTGATCTGCTTCAATCTTCGTATCAGTGAGCAGGTTCTCAAATTCGTCTTCGCAGCGTCCGCTGGTAATGAGGATGAAGTTTAGCCGGCCTTAACACCACAGCCAAATATAACTTGATAGGGGGAGCGTTATTCCGTCGTAACTGGCCCTGTTCATCAGCAGCACAAATCCAATTCCCTCTGACCACTTGTAGCAGTTCTCAATATCCACCCGTCATATTTTGCACATCCTGGTTCTGTGAGTTCAACACTCCCCTGTGTTTAGCAATGACGCGGCTCCCCATGTGCCATTTGGAGACCATTCCACATCGAACACAATTCTTTTGTTATACAACTGGAAAACTCCCCTCCACTGTAAGACTATAAAACGGACGAGGCTCCAAAAAAAAAATTATATTCGTAGTTAATTATTCAGCAGTCTCTGAAAGCAAAGCACTCAGCAATAAACAACTTGGTTAGAGACAATGGCGGATCAAGGTAAATCTGTTGTACGGACCATCGACTGCATAGCGATCAAGTTAACTTGACATTGGCAATGTAATGAACTGGCTTTTAACCCGTCACATTGTGCGCCCTGAAGATGGTACGCATGTACCGAAACATGTCGGAGCTACGTGTTTAACACTCATATGTAACTCATAATGTGCATTTAGTTGGTACAATTAACTGAATACATTCACCTAAAATGCTCGGAACGAAAATTTAAAATGAACGACAGTGGCAATTTATTTCCAAAAATATCACGGGTTCTGCAACCACCCCCTTCCCACCTGACTTCGGTTTCTTTTGGCAAGAAAAAGTTTCACATATAGTTCTACCGAGACACATTTTTATACCTTCTTTCCAGTTCAGCCATCATCTTATGTCACCCACTATGACGAACACACAAGTGTTACCGTAATATGACAAACATTTCTCGTTTTGTTTTTGACAAAGTACCTCATACTAGGTTTCCAGTTTTGTTGGATGTGATTGCAGGGACAGCGGTTCCCCACATTCCGAAGAAACTACTGATCTCCTGAAGATGAACGAGATGCGATCCTTCAAAACGTCGACAACCACATACCCAGCGACGCAACGTCACAGCCAAGGAGGCCAAAATTCTGGGCAGCACCGCTGTGAAAACGTCAAAATTCGCATAACCTGTTATGGGGTGATCTGAAGAACCGGCGGCAATCACTGTGTCTAGGCCACCAACAGAATAAACAAGAAACCCTTCAAAAGGTCGACACTACACAACAGAATTAGATAAACTTTTATTTTATTAGCAACTTTTACAGATTCTGTACAAAATCGTCGTACGTGTCCTCTGTGAAATAGATGCTACGAGGATCAGTCACAAAATAAGGTCAAATGCATTTATTTTCAATTCTTTATTTCCACCTGTAAGAACAGCTCACATTTAATTGAACTGGTGCACCACTTCGTCTTACCATAGCCCCCGAAACAACTGAGTTATTTATCGTAACGTGTGGCTCGCTTTTCTATTTCCTATTGATGTTAAGTACGTAAGCTTCAATGGCACTTCTAGCCTCGCCATTGTCCCACAAACAACTACTGAAAAATGTTGTTAAATGATATAACTGTACAGTTTAAATTACTATTTGCGTAAATACAACATGTGCAGGACGGGGGGGGGGGGGGGGTGCGGGGGAAAGGGGGAAAATCCGATATGAAGACTCGAACTAGCACACTGAATGTTCGAAGGACGCTACTATCTTGCCCCGTCCATTCGGCTACGAGCGAATACTGACGTTGCAGATGGTCAACGCTTTGTCGCGGAATCCACTCACACGCTTCGGAAAATTAACGAACTTTAATCCACGTTCACCTTCAAACTAGGCGGACATACAATGTCTTTGGTTAATAAAGATCTCGCGTAAATTACTGTAATAATGGAAGGCGAAGAAAAATCACACACGGACAAATACAGGGAAATTATGCATGACTGGAATTGTGACTGCAGCTGTACGCTTACACCATTTCCGGTCTGGCACATAGTCATCAAAATTATTTACGCAAATACTCGCTTAATAGGCATAATTATTAATTCGCTACTGCCACTGCTCTCTCCACATACATTTGACGGAAATGAGGGAGTTGTAAGTTCTCCCCAGAATTCCTCACTTCTTTACCCGGGCACTCAACATCTGATCGTATAGCTCTACGAATCCAACAGCATTTACTTTACAAGAAATACGCCTACGCTGTTGTGCTATGGGATCGCCTTAAATATGGAAATGTCTGGACTCGAGGAATGTGCATTAGAACGCTGACAGACTGAAGATCTATTGATGTGGGGCTATACCTCCACGTTTTGTTCCCCTATATGAATAGTTATAATGCTACGCTACAATACTGTCTACAGAGAAAACTTTCTGCACAAACTTCATACGGAATCTTACGTTTAGTACGGTGCTTCGGGAATTGGGGTTCAGTTCCAGCAATTACTTTACTGCACGTTTCACCAGTCATCAGGAAGACACTATACAAAAAGTCACTGACAGACTGGCAACGGAACCTACGATAAGTAGCACATGCACTGACTTGACGACAAACCACACACGTTCGTTTCTCTTTCCGCTAAGACAACAAAACCGAAAGGGTGACAAAGATGGCTTCACGAAACCTGTATTACATGAATGTGAAGTTAACAGACGGAAGCTGCATGCTTCAGGCTTCAGGCATAGTTGACCACGGGAACATAAACTTCATTTTCCCATATAACACAGGAGACTGGTTCCGCCTAGAAAACTTGCATTTCTTTTTACTCCACTTCCGAATGTCGCACCTGCTATTAAGACAGTCGTCCCACATTATCAGCGTATGCCAAGCGTGTACAGTAGCAGTGTACTGCGGCAGCGGCAACGGCAACGGCGGTGGTTGTGGTGGTGGTAGAAATAATACATATTTTAAAACTGGGATACATTCGACGCCACCGTTTCAGTTACTGTTAAGTTTCAACACTTGATTAAAAGACGTCCGATCAGAGTATGACGATGCTCTCGATTATTCGACAGCAAGATACAGCAGCGGGGCAGAGATCCAGTGTTGACTTTTTTATTTGCAAACTGGAACGCAGGCCTACGTTATGACAGAAAAGAGCAAAACTGCGCAACTGTTACGTGACGAGAAATGGGCCATGGCTCTCGCATTCATTACGTACATAACAACCTGCCTTCATGAACTCCGCGTGAAACTTCAAGGAAAGCGTACATTACCACGTCACGTAGTGTATTTTAGAGTTATGTCAGGTTTGCCTAAGTTTATTACTATACGTTCCACACACACGCGCGCGCGCGCGGTCACGAATGTGATAATTCTTATACTTATTCATAGTCACTACATGTTTCAGTACGATCTACCATCATCGTGTGGAATATCTATCGTATTATCACAATCTAATGTAAAGGCAATGTACACCAAGTCCTTGGTTTTACTCCCCAGTTGCGTTCCTGAAAAAGCGGGCGTAAATCAAAACAGATATTCCCACACGAAAAAAGGCTTCAATAACTACAAGTAAAGCAGCCATAGGGCGTTAAACCGAAAATGCAAGAACACAAATTAAGTGGAGTAAACTGGTAAGGAGTGTTAAAAAAAGAGGCTGTAAAACAAGCCTTTGGTGAACCGTAATCATTATTAAGGCTAGAGTTAAAATAATTTTAGTCTTAAAATATTCTTAATAAAGTTAACAGAACAGCCGTGATGACAATTCTACGTAAATTGACAGTGGGACGGGAAGTGATATAATAGCGGTGAGTGAACCTGGTTAGAACGGAAATTTGTAAAATGGCAATACACACACATTCTGTTTTAATGTTTTAATACTATCACATCATCTTACCCCTAATTTTAATAGCGATTACACTTCACTGCACTGAGAACAGTTTGTGGCAAAGCGACAGATATTTCACCTCAGAATGACGGACCGTACTGAAACACGCAGCGAGTATTTCGTAACAGGCCTCATCGTCGTGTGTGACTGAAACATGTGGTAATACTACGTGCACAGGTCTTCTGTTGTAAATGCCCTTGAAACAAAACTCTGCCCACTTCCCGTCTTGGCAGACCTCTTTTCGAATATTTCATCTCACCAGGTGACTGACAGCCGCTGAAAGGCAATTCTGATGGCATGAATAAACGACTCCAAAACGAATCGTCTTCATGGTTCGGACAAACTACATCGGACAGAACGTTAAAAATCGTTATTGTCACGTGCATTGCCATCTCGAGCAGATGCAAAAGGACGGTTGAATTACAAAATGATGACGGTCCTACAAATGTTTTCACAGAGGAAAATGTACAGCAGCTTTATGAATGCCACAAAACCTGCGCGATGAAAACGGATCACCTTCGAACAAGCGTTTTCGGCCATGAACATTCGACGATGTAAAAATGTTTCGCAGCTTACTGATAAACGAACACTTCCACGCTACGTTAGCTCCAAGTCTCAAAGCAGACACTCCCAAATTTTACAGACACACTCCATCTCGGAAATCCCACTAAGAAGTGTGACGAAACTGCGTAATGACTTCGTAAACATCTCTATCCACTGCATTGATGCCGACTTTTTCTGTAACAGTATAAAAGTAAACTTCTCGCTACAACAAGCCATGGAGGCCCAGAAGGGTTGCAGAGGCACAGCTCTAAGCCTTCTTTAACCCAGGCGCTAGACGGGGTTGGTGGTCAACGCCACGCCTCGGCCTCTTTACCCTCGAGAAGGAAATTCGGTACCCATTAAATATGAGGCTAGGTGGGCCCCTGGGACGGTCTGAACACGTGCGGAAAATCTCGCCCCCACCGGGATTCTATCCCCGGCTATAAGAATGTTTTAAACAAATACGCATACAATTTTTACGTCTGCGAAATAAACATACTAGCGCGTGTTACTACCTCGACATCTCTCACTTCGTTCTCAGAAAGCTCCCAGTTATTTCGTTCTTAGATCAATGCATCCTACACAAGCCGCCAGCGCTGAAAAGTTGACAGTGGAATGCGGCCCGCAAGTACCGACAGGTTGCCGACCTCGGGCCAACGCTGTACTGTCACGCAGGCATTTTCCTGTCTAGGCATTATCAAAGTTGGCACAGTTTTCAACGACACTCCTTAATGAAAATATCAGAATCCTATACACTCAGCATGTCATGATTTTATACAGATCACGCAGTACCATTAGGAGGGTGAGATGAGGGAGGTTGCGGTGAGCGGCAGTGTATGTCGGATAAGGAATGACATGCATACGTCATTTTGGTGGGGAAACGTCTTGCAAAACGGCTACTTGGCAAACATAAAAGTGGATGGATGGCCGTAAGAAGGATCTTTCGGTCAATGCACGTTTTGGTATTACCGGCGCCGAACCTCCGTCTTCGACTACTAAAATTAATTTAATCAGATTATGAAACACATTGAAGTTACAAGCAGAAAGTGCCTAACAGAATTCACACCATCACAGGAATTCATTAAATTGTTAAGAATTGTCACTTCAACCCAGAAACTGCTGGTAATGACTTCTACGGTTTCACAGGTGTCTGCTGATTCAATCTCATCATGCTTAAATTCATTTGCTGCAGCTTTCTTTCAATGTAAACAAAGAGTTTCACGGTGCTGCACAGCAATGCCAGAGGCATTAAAGAAAGACAGTAGGATGGGAGGGAAGAACTCTGTACTTCATCCAATTTCAGCCCTATTTACAACATACAGGAGTATGGTCCAGTGTGACGTTATACGAAACACAGAGCCGCCCTAAATACTTCGCTGCCTTAATAAATCATTTATACCCTGTAAAATGTCTTATTAGACATGTTCAAGGCAAGTCCTATCAATCTGAAGGCACACTTCAAGTTGCTGGTTAGGATACTAGTCAAGTATCCTTGGAGCAGTCACGAGGTATGCAGTGCTATACATGCAGGGCATATGATGTTTACCAGTAGGCTGTGTAAATTTGCTCCGCGCCAGATAAAGAAAAATGCATCATTTTAAAAGACTCTATAGGCAAATATCTAGCGGTACCGCGCCTTGAGTGTTCTAAGGATAGAATCAGCTTCATCACGATGTTCAGCATGCCCAGAGTTGGCATGGAATAGCCCCCACTTTTGACTTCTTTCCCGCATGAACGGTAAACATGGCTCATAGTGTCCAGAGACATTCCTTGCGCTTTCGCTGTCACTTAAACACAGCGAAACTAACAGCTGTGATAAGCTGTAAAAGACACAATTCCGGGCAACTGCTCTTTGTCATTTCTCAGGCCACATTATACCGGGACACACTGTGTTACTAAGCCGGGAGAGCGCAATCAGTACACCGCGGCAACGGGCTGGAGACGAGAGAGATCACAGCTCGATTCCCGGCAGCGTCAAGAGATTTTTCACTTCTCCAAAATGAACAAGTCCGGCTGTGGGGCCCACCCAGTCTTCTATTCAATGGTTACTAGAACGGGGGGGGGGGGGGTGCCTTCACGGGGCCGCGGCGTCAAGCTCACCATCCATCCCCATCTAGCGTCGAGGTTAAGAATGAGTAGAATTATACCGCCATTCCCCCGTACGACTTCATACCGTGCACCGGGGCAACTTTACCTTTACTGTACATACCGTCTTAACACTGTCACTCTTAACGGTACATGTACGCGGAATGCAGCGGTAAGATACTGTCTGGTCAGGCCCCAGTGGTTCTCAGTCCATGGATCGCGAACATTTTAACACATCCATGACTATCTATAAGAATAAATGTTGCAATCAGTCAACACAACATTCATTTCATTAGGGATAAGACTACATGTTTCGGCTAAAAATGATTAGCCATCATCGTGTCCAACAACAGGAATACAAAAGGGGGTAAAATTTACAGCTGTATTTCAGGTTTGAGATCTCAATCTTTACAAGTTAAAATATACATATAGCGTATAAGATAAAACGAAGTTTATAAAACGTTAGAAATATTTAATACAATAGTATGACGTACGCAATTAAACAACATCCTTCGACGCGACGTGTATATATCGCAGTCGGAGCATCGAAGTGTAGAAAAAGCGCGCATAAAGCAGGACTAGCTTTAATTCTTTTAACTTGTTTTGCGATGTTCTTATTCTGTTACTTGTTCTGAGTACGGTAATAAACTTCTTTAAGCTTGTTTAACCTTTTAACGCCTAGCGGTAACTTCATGTAACACCAGGTTTAACATCCAAAAATTCTACGTGGTACTCACATTGCGTTTATATGTTTTGTATGGATCTCAGGACAAACAGCGACTTTTGCCTCATACGACATTAACTGATTGGTTTTTATAACCGAGGTGGAGTGTTTACTGCGTGGTACGCGCTGAACCCTTGTCTAAAAATGAACACAGTTCGTCTTTAAGGGGTTAATATTACTTAGATCGCGGTATGATAAAATATGTCACGTTTACAGATCCCAACACACGTCTTCGTGCTTGAATCCCATGCAACGGGGATGTGCCACCTTAAAGTGACTATTTATAAACGCACATAAAAGTAAACTGTCTCTACACAAGCCCTGAAGACATACAGGGGATAGATGTACAGCCCCACACATTCTTAATCTCGGCACTACATGGAAGTGTGTGGTTAGCCTCAGGTCCTGGTCGCTTTAGATCCGGGAAAGGAGGCACCCACCACCCGAGTAGGAGGCAGGGTAGCACCCACAGCCGGTCTGGACGTTCCTGGGAAGCGGTAACTCCCTTGCTGTTGCAGGATCCAAACCCCAGACCATCCAGCACGTAGCGTAGTCGCTATGTCGACTACGATACCCCGGGTCATTTAAAAATACACATTAACTGATTAACTGTTAAAGGCCCTCTCTCCATCAGACAAGAAAACAAGCTACGGTGTCTTCATAGCGTTACCTAACGTCTCGGTGTAACAGCTCGTCACAGGACATTGGAATTCACAAGTTCCTGGTTCTGATCTCGGGTAAGCTACTGATTATCCAAGCAGATATTTCACACACTTTTATCGGCTCTTACAGTGAAATGCCGTTCTCTTATACCACTTCCTCAATTCATCAGCCGCCATGAGCTTACCGTTCGACGCTATGTAACATTAATAAGCGTCATTAAATAAACCAAAACTAATGAATCGGCATGACTAATACACAATGTCTAGAATACCAAATGACAAGACTCCTTCCTTCAAAGACACCTACGCCAAGTGTCATACTCGGTAGGTTTGCTGTCTTGTTCGTGACGTGCAAATTCAAGGAACATTCATTCATAACGAGAAAGTTCGCGGACCATGCACGAAACACCGTTCGTCTCTATGCATGCCCTTCGCGGATTCCATTCTCAGTTCCATGTAAACTCGTTCTGCAGACAGGAGTCAAAGGCCTACACGCACGCTACCTTACACATGTAGATAGCTTTGTTCCACAACTCTTGTATAGTCGTCACCAGTTTCACGTGCGACATCTACAGCGAGGTTGTTTTCGTGACCATCTCGTATCGTGCAAACAACTCCGAACGTGCGAAGTCGTGCGATGTTTCTGTGTAATGATAAGTACCTGCACCATTTCACGTCAACATCGAAGAGTCAACGCGAAAACTCGACAGGCTCCCTTCCAAGCTAACTCCATGGAGCAGAGTCCTTTTTGAAAAGCTAACAGATCCTCAGCCAGCCAAGAAATTCCCGCATTTTGCGAAACTTAAAGGATCATTACCGCACTTACAACAGCCCGCCACCTGTCCGTATTGAGCCAGCTCAATCCAGCCCATGACCCCGCATCCCACTCCTTGAAGCCTTTCAACCTACGGTTTTCATACATAACCCTTTTTATGTTCAACCATTATTACCAGTCACGCAGGCAACCGGTAAAGGGCACAACCGCACCTTGATAATTGCCCCTCCCATAATTATTAGCTAAATTACTCCCAGGTCTCATTAGACGGGAAAGAGCATATCATGAAGTAGTTAATATGGAATAAGGTCTTGCCGTCATTTCCACAATACCCTTACGCGGAAAATACGGTGCTAATTTTAACAATGCTTGCAAATAACACATGCCAAATCTGCGTGCTTCCTATGCCGGAAACGAATTCAGAATGGCCAAGGTCAGAATACTGCCGTTTGTGAAAAGAACAGAATCGGGTCTGAAAGAATCCACAAAAAATTTGTAGCACTGACCACGTTTCGGGGCCACCCGTACGGCGGGGTCTGCGGGGGCCTCATCTAAGCGATACTACCCTTGAGGAACCCTTTAAAATCTAGACAACTGAATACGTACACTACGAGCTTCAGAAGTTTTGGATGGGCAATCTGATGCACTAAATATCTATGTCTGCTTGTCCGTCCGTCCGCCCGCCCGCCCGTCCATCCATCCACCCACCCACCCATCCCATCCTTCTAAGCCTAAGCACTGAAATTTTGTCGTCAGTGTTCCCTTGTACCAAACCATTCTCACAATCACTCCAACGTACACTACGCGACGGTGTCTGGCAAAAAGTGTTAATTAAACTTCAACGTGGTGAATAATAATAAAATAATAATAATAATAATAATAATAATGCATACGGCTACCCTTTTCTGGTAAGGTCGACAATGAAGCCTGCAGTTTATTGCTGCCCTCTTATTCACCTCTTTGTAATTAAGTGAGATTAGTTTTGCATTTGGTTCCCAGGGAAACGACATAACAAGAGTCTGATAGGCAAAAAGAAGTCCTGCTCAGACTAAACGTGTAACGATTCGCGTTGGTATCCCGGAAATAGGAAAGCATCGTCGTAGTACTTCGTACTCGGGTGGTCTTCGATTCTATGTTGGTCCTCTAACCCCCCAGACCGGAGTTTCCCAACTCCTCCGCCCAATTGAAAAGCCCCCTAAAATAAATGTTCGTATCCAGAACAACTCCTATCGCTGAGAACAGTACCCAATACGAGTACACATAACCTTCAATACGAACTCGCCAAAACAAAACGAAGAGGCACTTTGCAGCGCACGGAGACCAGTCCACTGTAGCCAACTGCCTGACAAAAATTCCCGCCATATGTCGAGGGATATCTGGAATCTTTCGCGGTATTTCAAAATCTGTATTTATGATACTCCACAATTTATCGCGGAACATCTAACGATGCTCGGACAAACACTGCTCTACACATACACCATGTTCGCACAATACGCTATCACTTGCTGCAACGACCTTTCTTACTCACCATTCAGAATCATCCGGCCATTCGACCCGTCGTAAAAAAAAACGTCGTGTGCCACTTCATGATAATACCACCATCACAGACTTGGCTTTACGTAACTTACGAAGACAGGCAAAGGTGACCGTCTTTCTTGGTACAATATCTGGTGGCGTGCAGATTATTCTACCCCAAACTAGACATCAGCCCTACACAAAGACACTTTCACGTTATGACAGCAACGCCTATAAAGAAATAGGACCTGACACGTAGTGGAGGGACGTAGTGGCGATTCCTAGAGCAGTTTGTAGGCGTGTCGACGAGCTGCTGTTCCTGCTAGGAATAAAACCCTCGTCGTCCAGATAGTACTGTCCAGTTCTCGTAAATTCGAACTCGCGGGTTGAGAAAGTGAAGAGAAAAAAAAAAAAAAAAAAAAAAAAAAAAAAAAAAAAAAAAGGAGGCGCAGGGCATAAGGCTGATGCCTGTTTTGTGGCAACAGACGTCAGTGAAAAATACCAGTCCCAAATACATCGGCTGCTAGGATATTAGAAGCCGGCACAATCACTCTAATGTAAGTGATAAATGTTTCTGCACAGGTAGCAGTCGCTGATTCATATACCTTCACCAGGCGAATACCCACCCCATGCCATCCGAATTCCATAAATACCTTCCAAGTCTCAATTCACCAAAAGTACACAGTAGTCGATTCTCAAAGATGTTGTTTACAGGCAACAGGCGTCTGCAACAGATGAGTCACGAATGACTTACGGAAGGAATTAAGGTAAGGATGAACGAACGTACTGTCCAGCACGTTCGGGGCAAGTTCTCAGCTTCAGCTTTGGAGAGTTCACTACATCATTTTTTCACCACTGACCATCTGCGAATAAAATTACGGGCTTCCTGAAGTAACAATAAGCATCTCAGATACGAATCTTCTGAACAAGTGCTGACGTCATAAACAGTCGACAGACGTGAAACGAAAATGCAAAAATGCAGTGAATTGTGCATTAATTTTACCACGTGGGGTTTGCATGACATGGGTGCACTTCAACAGTTCCTGCAATTCCAAACAACCACGAATATTCATCTAATTGCTGACAACGGTACACCCTGTCTTCCTCAGGCACCCATAACCACACCTAAGAGCTGAGATTACAATATGTACTTTGATATACATTAGACATTCCTGTTGTTTGTCTTTCCTTGATTCCTCATCGTTACAAAATACGCTACCTAAAACATGAATATATCAATACACTAAATAAAATACTTCCTGCGCCAGCTTTAACACTTCCGCCTAAACACAAAATGAACAAAGATTTGCCCAAAACAAGTGCTTATTTCCATTTAGTTAGATGTCAGGAGTTTTGCAAAGGATTCGTCAAATAACCATTTTCGGTTTCCTTCATTACCTGACCTGTTCTTACGTTCGGTAATCTTGAGAAGAACAGTTAAAAATCAAGCAATGATCAGCCAGTTTGTCACATCACACATGCTCATCGTCACTGACAGTTTCTTCGACGCGCGCGCACGCACACACACACACAAAATTCGTGGTGCGCGGCTACCTCTAAACGCTTATTATAATCATTACGGTTACTCAACCTGGCCACGACGGTCGCTCTCCACTTTTAGGGTGATCGAAGGTCATTCCTGTGACCACAGAGACAAGCTGCTGGACTGTAACATGAGTCACTTCAATTCTGCTTCCTCTAGTGCACAATACAGTTGAAAGATCAACTTATCTTCCCACAGACACCTGCATGTTCCACGTGGTTTCTTCCCTTCAGGTTTCTCACCTAAAGGTATATATGCACTTCACATTTCTCCCATACGTGCTGCATGTACTGCCACTTCATAGTACTTGATTTTATCACAGCGATAGCAAAGGGCCCTCAGTTTATCCGACCCATATTGTTGGCCACTTCACAGACCATTATGCGCGGCAGAAAGCAGCGCATCGATCGCCATTATTGCGATCCGCCGTTAGTCGGAGTCCACACCTGTCAGATCAGCGTCCTGCAGTTCGTATTAGGTATTTACTCACTCTACGTCCAGAAAGATGATACTGGAATGTTTTAGTTTTGCTTGTTGCAGTTCACGTTTTTAACTAACTATATTTAATAGGTGGTGCTAGAAATAATACTCTTCGGCTGGCAGACACGCATGACATCTAACAAAGACGCTGTTCGCTGCACGTCGAAGTTCTGCCGGTGGAACTGAAGACACCACTACATCCTGAATGATTTTTAACATGCGTGTCTTCGGTCCGAGGATTACTACTACACACTTTATCCTTTACTATATACCGCAAGTAAAAAGTGGATGGCACGGGTTCAAATGTGGCAACGTGGACGCCACAATCCTCTGCTTATTGATCTACTACCAAAAACACCCTCTAAACAACGCACAGAAATGTCTGTAATGTTCAAAAACCGGTGTCAGAACGTGACATAGGTGTGAATTTGTGGTCTGTGACTGATGAGAATTCTCTACTGAGTTAATAACTCTGCGGTGGCGCGTTCGTAGGCGGCTCGCTGTGCTAGCGAAGTTAAATGCGATACGGTAGCCGATAGGAAGTGACCAACGGCACAGCCCAAATAAACTAAGGGCCCTGTATTATGTGAAGAGTATCACGGGTATACATTATGATGTTCTTCATTACGTAATTTCCACCATTCTTCCATTACTTCATTTCTGCCAAAAGTATACACTCGTTCTCCAACTTCCTCAATCAACATCCTTCCATTACAGCAGGAAACCAACTGCCACACTCACATAAAACTAAACAATTCTAACAGCTCAAAAATTAATTCCTCTAAAACCGGGCCCGTAAAGTATCATTTTCTTTTTCAAGACGACGGGAACTTGCTTACAAATACTTGTTTACAAATACGTAACTTACCGTTTGTCATAACGTCACCGTAAAAAGAAACTCGCAGTACAGGACCGCTTCCTCAACAAACGCAAGAAAGCAGTCTTTTCTCTTAGGATTGGAAAACCACAAGTTTGGAAGCGCCTGTTTATCAGGAACACGTACGACTGCTTAAGCATGAAGTACTTTTCCCTTCCCAGCGTAACCTTCCAAAGCGCAGCAGCGATTTCATAACCACATGAAAAATTTGAGCCAGCGTATCAACACTTTTTTTTTTACAGGGCAAGGGCCCCGCAGCAGACGCTACGGACGCACCGCAGCCTTAAGGCTTCTTGTGCTACCCTATAATGAAGACGATGATCATTTTTTGTCCTTTTCCGTGTAATGCAGCACGGGTGGAATGAAACCGATAGGGGAAAACCGAAGTACTCGGGAAAACCGCGTCCTAGTGTCACTTTGTTCACCACAAATCCCAATGGACTGAGCCGGGATCGAACCTGGGCCTCCGTGGTATCAGCGAACATTGGAACATACATGGAAATTTCACATGCTAAGTGTCTGTAGCACACTTAATTTTTTTTTTTTACCTACAATATTACGTGCTGATACAAACCGTCCCTTTTGCCCGGTGCACAGGGCAGAAATCGAAAAATTCATTTAAAAAAAGGAAGCGACTACGAGGTGCATATAGTACCTTCCCGTTCACAGAACATAAACAGCGTGTACGCTCTATGGACCTCGCATTTCTGGTGTGCTGTTCTACAGCAGCGGCTGTCAATCTTTCTGGTCACGCGGAACCCTTACAAAGCCTCAATAATTCTGTGGAAACCCTCCCCAAAATTATTTAAACTCGCGGACACCATAGGTACAAGCTGTGGTAACATTTCCATTAAAATACTTAGACACAACAAAATACCTAAACTGTAAACACCTTTATGCAATCAATGTAAACATTCATTAAAGACAACGATTTATCTAGCAGCAATGAAAATAAAACCATGAGTAGGGAAAACCCTTATGTTCTGCTGCGCAGCATGTACTCAAATGGACGACACGGTGTTTAACCACTACTCCAGATAAACTGATATTGTAAAATATTAGAACTATCACACCCAATACGTTCCCCCTCCCCTTCTGACTTATAACACGAAAACAAAAAATAGGCCTCCAGTTACCACTGATCAGGCCTCCCGGACCTCTATGGGCCTGCGGACCACATCGGTCTTAACATCTTTCGCTTGACATGCCGCTGCTTGTGCGGGCCGAAATCCGCGACCTCCTCACGTGACGTAACTGAATTATAAGTTTCCTCTTCATTACCGACGCTGCCGCCGCAATCAGTACTTTTTATAGTACGTCACGACGGCTTACCCCATCCCCCTTCCCCAAAATTGCTCACTCCTATCCCCATGAGGCGCCGACGAGCCGGTTGTGGAACACGCAGAATACAGTATTCGAATTTCGTAACCTGGGATTGCATCGTTTACTGATCCAGTTTTCCGAAACATTGTAGCATACTACAGAAACAAGTGTACACGAACGCCATGATGCATGAAACTGTTCTGGACCGTAGAAAGTTTAGGTCTCCTGGACTAACCCACTAACGCCCCGGTTTAAATACGCTTTGCCTACTCAACTAGCCATCTATGTATTTAACCTATTCTTCTTCCACTGTTGGTCAGTTACCTTCTGCTTATTTATTTCTCTATTTGTTTTAACCCACTAGCACACACTGATCGCTGCGGGACACGCAACCTTTCAGTTAGCGCTAGCGTTTTTAATCACTAGATAGGCGCCGAAATAATTATCTTTGTATAACACATGCTGGGATTCGAACCACGGGCCAGACTGTATGGGGTTCGAATCCCGGCAGAGGAGATTTTTCTCTTCTCCAAAACCTCCATTGCTGGCTCTGGGGCCCACCCAGCCTCCTATTCAATAAGTACTGGGGTTACTTCCTGGGGGGCAGCGCGGGCGGGGTGTGATGTTGACCAATCGTTTCCATCTACAACCGAGGTTAATTAAGAAATCGTGGGGCTATCACTGCTTCCCCTACATGCTTTCTTGGCATGGCCAGGGACAATTTTACCTTTGACAGATGCAGTACCTACACAGAGGTTGTGTGTAATGCCTGAAGCTTGAACTGCGGTCACTGGTGCAAAACCGTATGCTTGATTCTATCTACAATAAAATCTGTGATATCCGGCACTTCCGGGACCAAAGGTTGGCCGGATATCGCAATTTTCCGGATATCAGATTATTATATTTAACATGTATCTGAGTGTGCCTAGTAACCTCATGGACAGACCTAAGCACTTAACTTGTCACTTGATATCCAGATCTGTTTTCCATCCTGCACTTTCCAGTCCTTTTCATCACTATTTACGTAACAAGGTGCAGCGGCATTTGCACATCATATAAGAGTAAGTCACTCCTTACTTAACTTGAAGTTCTTCAATTTACCGGTTAATAAAGATTTCCGGATAATCCAATACCGGATATCCCAGATTTTACTGTCCTAGAGAAATTCCAAGCCCATCGTACAAATAGTTCCATGATTCTTTAAACGCAAGTCACATGAAATACAGGAGCGTTATTTCATTAGGCAAGCCACAGCCGTCAGCGAAAACGATGCCCCTGTATTTTCACAGTGTCAGTCAAATTTCTTACAAAATGGCCTGATAATTGGCAACATGAAGTCTGAAGCCCTGAGGTCTCCACCCTGCCGCGTAGTTAAGCAGTGTATGTGGATAGTTGCAAGCCTTCGTTTCGGGACCGACAGGCTGTCCCGAAACGTCGCTAATCAGCTACCAATATACGCTGGGTAACAACCCAGAAGAGCGAAGACTTCCCCTACACCACGGCGGAAGTCTCAAATCTCATTTAAGCCTTGTCGCAACAAACGACGTCAATTCAGTGTTTCCTGGTCCGTGCTAAGAAACAGAAGAGATAACGGGATCTCTTCAGGTTAATTACATTAACTTTATGAAGAGTCCTACGTGAAGCGCTGTAGTCGCTGAACTGGTGAAGAATTTCTTCGCCTCGTATGAAACATGAAATTTGACGAAACCTAACCCTCAGCCAAATTATTTCTCTCCACATTCTCATGCGCTATCCAGTTTGTTCCACTTTAATATCACCTTCTCCTCTACGTCTATGTCTCCCAAGTGGTCTTCAAGTTTTGTTGCTACAACTTAGCGCGAACTTCTAGCCTCATTTTTGAGGGCAGCAGATCAATCCCATTCCATCCTCCCTGATTTTATTACCGCACTGTTTGGCGAAAAGCACAAATTGTTACGCTCCTCATTACGCCACTTTATCTCTCGGTTGCTTCCTGTTTGTTAGGTCCAAATATTTTCCTCGGCTATTTGTTCTCAAATACCATCAATGCACTTCTGGGTGTCTGGGCTTCTCCGTCATACAGCTGATACAGTTTTGGATAATGTATCTTTTCCCCGTCCCGCGGTAGTAAGGTGGGGTTGCATTTAACTCAGCTGCGTCCGTTCGAAATATACAATCTAAGTCCGCTAACTCTAATCTGCCCCAAGATCAGCTCTTTCAAATGGGCTCCCCACGGCAATCCCCACCTTTTTACCCAAGGTGGGACCGTTTCCAAAACACTGTCTTCTGTCAGGGATATTACAGGACCAGCAAGTCCATAAACCCAGCAATCCTCAGTGTAATATGCCGTCGTCACAGTCCTTTATAATTATCTTGAACGTATCTGCTTTCCTCAGTCGGCGACCAACTTCCCACCCACCCAAAGATGACACATACTACATGCTCATGCACGATAAGTAACTACGATAAAGAGATTATAAATCCTACATATTGAGATATGAAGTAACAATTGTGTAAATGATAACGCCTGGTAAGATTATTATACTTCAGAACAGCTAATAGTCGGATACCGATTTTGAACAAACTCCTGCCGAGTGTAGTAACCAGTGATGTCGCCTGAATGACTTCAAGATTACGGGAACTGTTGCAGTGGCACAGGGTGGTAAAGTTATTTGCACAGCCGAATATATATACTACTGAATTCCTCCAAAAGCTAACGTTCAAAGGCAGTTTACTGACAAAAATAAACTACACCATACTTCGCATCATTAATACAAGACTGGAAAAGTGGACTTCGCATGGGAGTTCGCAATTTTCAAACGCGATCTCTACGTAACGCTTCCTTAAAAACACTTTTACGTCTTCGATGTTTACGGAAATCGAAACAGCCATATCAATTTTTGTAAGGGCGTCTTAATAGGGAAATTCTTCAAAATCCGTCTTCAGTATATCTTAAGGTAGGACATCCCGCTGTGTTCAGTGATGAAACAACACTGTCAATCACAACTGCTTTAGGCATGCCTTTTAATGTTCAAAACGTGCTACATGTTTCGGCTTTTTCCATAAAGCCATCGCCAGGCACGAGCATCTAGAGCACCAAACCCACCTCAATACAACACTTTTACTCCGTAAAATGTTTCACAATAAAATTATAAGACTAAGATCTCGGTCCTTTTTGAACAGTAATGTTTCTGTCTATAAAAATCTTACCTCTTATACTTTTTATATTCGCCCCCTGATGATGGCTGAATGAAAAACGTCGGAACATGAAGCATATTTTAGACGTTAAAAGCTATCTCTAAAAGAGCCGTGACTGACGGCCTGATGCTTTATCTGTCCGTCCTAAAGTTTTATGTCGAAACACGCGTAATGATAGTTACAGCATCCAGTATACACGTTCACTTAATCCACACAATGCAAGAACGCAACGGCACCCGGAGACAGACCTGCGCAATAGACTTCCCACAAGAGCGCAATACCGGACTCTATTTATTGCTTCCTACTTACTGGTAATCCTCTTCGTCCTTCTTCTTTGGTTGGTAATTCTTCACAAGCCTCCTGTAAAAAGAGAACAAAAATAATTAACTCTCTCTGTCTATCCTACGTACAGGCTGATGAGGCACAGATGATACGCGCGGGATTCGTCTGTCGAAGTGTGCAATGTGAGAGTGTTAATATAGCCAGTTCAAACAGGGTCTCGTAAGAAGTTGTCGCCATAAATAATACTTACGAAACATAAATGAATGTCCTATGAACACATCGCCAGAGGACCAACACATGAAGTGAATGGACAGGTCAAGTGAGACTAGACCAGTTACGTATAATGCCCGAGACTACGTTAGTCAATATCCGCAAAACCGCTGCTGCAAGATAGGTTTATCCAGCTTCTCTAATTCAGAGGTTTACACGGTCACTAAGGATGTGGCTTCCTTGTACAGGAATTTCAAGAAATGGCTCGTTATTTTAGTTCTTCGGTATTTTCAGGGCCACTTGTTCCGAAAATAGCACGTTTCGTAAAGTACAGTAACGTAACGTAAAGTACACGGCTTTCTGAGTGCGAAAGTAAAATAAATTACCCCCGACATTGTAATGTTCGTTACAGTCCTTTAATAAATTACGCAATGAGTTTGAAAGGAGGAAAAGACAGACTTTCCGGGACTTCTCTGAACTGGGTTCTCCACATCAGGGGTCGCCAAACTTCGCGCATTTGCCAAGTGCGCAGCTGCAGTTTCTGAAGCCCTCCGTGGGAGCATGTAGGTACACAACAGTTTGCATTTCATGAAAACTAAATAACAAAACCCCATCATACAATATACCTTTCGTTTAACGAAACGATGACACACAAAAACACTAGTTTCATAAGCAGTGAAGTCACAGAGAACAGCACAAAAACACAGAAATCAGTTGCTTATGATTTTTAGCATTAATGCGAGGTATTATGTCACTGCAGTTCGTCTATTTTTTAAATTCAGGATAGTAATTTCACAGTGTAGCCCTTAAAAAGTTGCTAACATTAGCACAATCGCGAGATCTATACTCTTGTCTTTACGTTCATTACTGAGAACATCGATATACACAGATAGGATGACCTTCACTGCATAATTTTTTAAATATTCTGGAAATGCACCCCCAATTTTTTTATCCGAGTGCTACTTCCGAAGTAATAATTTACTCTTAAACGCATATACTGTACTAATCACGTCCACCACACGTTTATCCCCGCCCCGAAACTCAAAATTCAAAATATTATGTCTTAGGGTAACATCGTCAAGAAAGGACAAATCTGTTAACCACGAATAGTCAATCATTCACAGACTCAACAATCTCGTTGCTGGATTCGAGAAATCTTTGACTTCATCACTCAGTCTACAAAACGCTCCAGTAATTCACCTCTACTGAGTCACCCTACTTCCGTGTACGATACGAGATCGGAGTACTCGGTTTCGACATCCGGAACAGGTTGCTGGGAAAGCCTATGTTGCAATGTAATGGCGCTGATCTAATGCAGTTTACGACTTTGGTCACCTCATCCAGAACACGCAGGCGGAAGAACTTTATCGCACAGTACTTCCACGCGTATAACACAACGATACGAGATCAATTTATGACATGATCTATCGTTCTTACACAGTACAATACATCAACTTTTGCTACCAATCATAGCTGGAGCTCCATCACCAGTATGAGGAAGCACGTTATTTTAATGACATAAGTATTGTAGAAACAACATTTTAAACGTTTAATACTACTTCAAAATGCTGCGAATAGAAAATCTTAATGTTTTATGCGAAAATATAACAACTTTTTCATATAGCGCTGTGGGCGCATAAAGGGGGTATCCGGGCGCAGGTTTAGCTACCCCTGCTCCATATGATGAAAGATTTCATCAGGTTTTACTGTTCGTTTACGTCCAGTAACACGTCTGGGATTATCTAACATAGAATAAGTTTCATGCAAATCTGGAATCAAATTCATGACACAATTTCTTGAAGAAACACAGCAAATATCGCCAGTAAATTCTTTCCGCTTTCAAGACACCCTGCTCACGATAAATATGCTCTGTTCCACAGCGCAGAAGGTCATGGTCACAACCCCTGCTTATTACACTGCCAGTATTACGTTACGTAAGAACACCAGCGTGACAACACCACGGAGTTGGCCCTTTCGTCAAGACTCGATACAATCTGTCGAACGAAACTGCATCCCTCAAACTGTGTTAAGTCATGACAATGTTACCTAACTACAGCAATCTTCGTGAACCTATCTGACGCAAACATGCGGCCAATCTGAATTTTGGGGGGTAGAAGTTAGGTCACTACTATTCAATGCAAAGGAAGGCGCCTACTTAACGCGTTTCGGCAAGTTACGCTACCCTTGCAAGGTCATTTATGTCGACATACAAAAAAACAAGACACATTATAAACATGACTATTAAACAGTATGTATGAAACGTTCTTTGTTCTGAAATACATTATTATGTGATGCCGTGAACAGCATATATTTTCTAGTACCATCGCCAAAGGCGACAGTTGGTTCATAAACCCGGTCTGTTTCTACATCTAGATATGTCTGTCTACGGTCTACGGTTCCTAACAACAGTTTTAGCCTTCATAATGCATTGTTGGGTATAAGCTGCCCGCAAATGGTCGCACCATTTTCACCTGTGAATCGACGCGATGAAACGCCATTTTTAAACAGCATGTTCAAAATACCCTCTCTCAAAATTTAATGAATCATACATTCTTTGTAGAGGGTGATAAAATAGATCAGGGATGGAAAACGATTTTGTGAGACCGAATGCCATAAATTCTGGCAATTTACATTACGAAGAGGCCCGTAACATGCACGTAAGCTTGTTGTGTAGTGAGGGATACGGACGGGGATTGGGGGGGGGGGGTGGAGTTGGGTGGGTTTTTTGAGGTAGCATTCTTGGGTCATAAGTAACACTGTTTAAAAGTTTAATGAAGAAAACTAATTTCGTATAACTTAAAAATGTTTTGCATCCCGTTGTGTTGGAAATCAAATTAATCAACTGGTATAACCGTCTAACACAACTGTAGTTGGTATGTAAATCTATACAGAGGTCAAGCAGTTCCGGTTACGCAGCTACATGTTTCGACCCGCATGCAGTCAACTTCAGGCTGTATACTGTACAAGCATGTAACTGTTTACTAACATATATACGCTTGTGGAGATTCAGACCTCAACCTATCCATGACACTCTTTACAAAATATGTCAATTACACATCTTAAGTAACGAGTTGAAGAATAGCAACAGTCCCAAGGAGTTTTTCTTGATAAAAGTGCGTGTCGACTAAGATCGATCTCGGTACCATGTATGGTAAACTTGTGGATCCGAGGAATCGTTTCCGCGGTATCGATTTGAGTGAGGTACTTCCCGTAAATTGTGTGTCCTTCGAATTGGGGGGTGGGGGTGGGGGTGGGGGGGTTTCTGGATGGGGTTTTCATTCAAAGGGAGGAGTGTTTAGGTCTTTTCGTGGGAAATGGCCGTCTATCTACTTGCCAGTTCATGAACTTCAGGAATACGCGCGTTTTGTTACTCGTATAAACATTACAAGTAGAAACAAAAATTACAAATTACAACAATGGTACAAACAATTTTACTTTTTGGTCACTTGCGCCTACACCATACTGGCGAAGGGAGAACATTTCTTTGCTCTACTGACATGGACTGACTTTTGTGTTCGTGTTCATACACGGGCGGCGCATCCAATTAGTTTAATCGCGCAGCAAATTCGTTTCACGTGCCACTTTCGGTACGTGTGCCACACGTTTATAATCCTTCATATATGTGAGTTGTCGACATTTTACTACTACGTACGTAAGCACAACTCGTTTGTGTTATACTGCAGAGACACTTCACACCGCTATTACACCACAATACATCCCTATTAATCCGTTAGCTGCACTGTAATCAAGCTGCAATATCAAAAATGTTGATTGGAGCCCGCTGAAAATTATGTACGTACAACACCACACGTGAAAATTGACCAGGCGTAAAAACGGTTTCAGAACACTGCACAGTACAAGGTGACTACGTCACACTCCTACTGCCGTCAGCTCTTCATCGAATACCCATGAGCAAAAACCTCTCCGTATTACTGACGCAATACGTCCTACGCCCACAATTTCACTACAGTCTTCCTTCCTACAACGCAATCACACTCACCGCCACACAAATTCGTTTAAAATGGGAGACGTCTTCCGGTAACCACTCGCAGTTTGCAAACACAGAAAGCTAAGTCAGAAGGCCTTTCTACGAATGTGTCACGCCTTACAGGAAATTAATAGAATCACACAATCACTATCAACATCTAGCATGCAGCTCCTTGTAATACACCGCTACCTTATCGGCCAGGAAATTACCGCATTAACCCTTTAAAGAAGAAGCGTATCTGTTTTACATAAGGACTCAGTGCGTACCGCGCTGTAAACACTCTCCACTTTGATTATAAAAACCAGTCTCTTAATGTTTTATAAGGCAAGAGTTGATGTTTGTTCTGAGATCCGTACAAAACACATAAACGCAATGTGGGCACCACGTAGAATTTTTTAATGTTAAACCCGGTGGTGTGTAAAGTTACCGCTAGGCTTTAAAAGGTTAATCCCGCGTACCGCATATTGCATTCCGTAGGTACGTACTCATCACTACACACACGGCGTTCCGGAAAGAACATGTGACGCGGTATTTCTTTACTCTTCCATTCTCATACTATCACAGCACCGTGCAACGTTGACTACATTAACCTTTTAAAGCCTTGCGGTAACTTTACATACGACCGGGTTTAACATTAAAAATTCTACGTGGTGCCCACATTGCGTTTATGTGTTTTCTACGGATCTCAGAACAAACAGCAACTGTTGCCTTATAAAACATTAAGAGACTGGTTTTTATAACCGAAGTGGAGAGTGTTTACAGCGCGGTACGCACTGAGTCCTTATATAAACAGATATGCTTCGTCTTTAAAGGGTTAAGCGTATTCCCATTTGAACATATTTTATGTACACGCCATTTACAGAACATAACCTCCCAGTTTTACACCACCAGCACAATAACAATAATAAGAACAATAATCACGTTAGTTATTTTAAAAGACTGGGGCGTCTTCTACATATGCAAGATGCACAGTTTATCTGGCCCATATCGCTGGTCACTACACACATCGCTTAGCACGACGGCGGGCAGCGCAGCGCTCGCCGCTATTTAAATCTGTCACAAGTCGGGGGTCCACGCCTTCTAGATCCACGTTACTGCAGTTAGTATTATGTTCTACCTACCATAAATATGCTGCTGGATATGGTTTCCTTCGACTCACAGGCACGTGTCGCATCTCAACAAACACGCTGCTCTGTGCACGTCGAAGTTCTGCCTGTTAAACTGAAAACAAACACTGTATTCTGAATGCTTCCTTCCAGATCAACGTCAGTGCTAGCGTTATTACTACACATTTATCCATTAGTATGCTCGAGTAAAAATCGCACGGGTTCAGCTATGGCGAACGAGGAGGCCACGTTCCCCCGCTTATTATTCTGTCGCCAAGAATATCCAGTAAACAACGCACAGAATTGAATTAGAAATCACACGATCATAAACACAAATGACATCAGAATGTGTGCAACATATCGGTATCAGTTTATGGTTTCAGAAGAAAATTAGCCCGATAATCCCAATGCGATTTGTTATGTGTGCCACCTGTGAAAAGATAACGTGCATGGTAATAACCCTCGTCCTGTGGTCATCTCAGTCAAGCAGTCAGAACATGGTGTTCTATAACAGTACGATATTTAACTACATGAAGATTTATCATGCAGTAAATAACAAATACGTCCAAAAGCAGCGTGAGATGTTGCACTCCCTTGCTAAAAAAAAAAAAGCAGTCTTGCTTCATGCCCTGTGTCGTAGAGCAGTCTTGCTTCATGCCCTGTGTCGTAGAGCAGTCTTGCTTCATGCCCTGTGTCGTAGAGCAGTCTTGCTTCATGGCCTGTGTCGCAGAGCAGTCTTGCTTCATGACCTGTGTCGTAGAGCAGTCTTGCTTCATGGCCTGTGTCGTAGAGCAGTCTTGCTTCATGGCCTGTGTCGTAGAGCAGTCTTGCTTCATGCCCTGTGTCGCAGAGCAGTCTTGCTTCATGACCTGTGTCGTAGAGCAGTCTTGCTTCATGACCTGTGTCGTAGAGCAGTCTTGCTTCATGACCTGTGTCGTAGAGCAGTCTTGCTTCATGACCGGTGTCGTAGAGCAGTCTTGCTTCATGCCTGTGTCGCAGAGCAGTCTTGCTTCATGACCTGTGTCGTAGAGTTCGCGATCCACAGCTGTCTTACACTGCAGTACAATAAGTACCGCGGTTTTACCGCAGTTCGCGCTTGCTGCAGACACGCCCGTTTTCTGTGTAAGTCGAACTAACTATTTTCTCGCAAATGTCTCCAATCTGGCACCAAATCCGCCTAGTTTTACCTCAGTTAACATTAACATATCTTCCGTTTTCTTCCTGCACAGAATGGAACCTCCCGCTCTAACCCTTTTCGCGTATTTGTAAATTGTTGTGTTTGGAGCGGGTGCATCAGTAAACTGTCGTCTGAATTTACAACACTTGCTGCAGGATCGGTATTCAGCATGTACTTGGTACAGAAGCACGCTGTTACAATGACACTTATGATACGAATAAAGATTGGGGACTTCTACAGGCATGCAGCAATATCTCTGGGGGTTTGTCGAATTCCATGCGATGAGGTACCAGATAGGAAGTAACCAACGACATGGGCTAGACAAAGTAACGACCTTGCATAAATAGGTTAATGACGCCATATGTTATGAATGTTTTCCAAATACAGAAATAGGTCAATAACGTTACATTCCGTTAGGAGCGTAATAGCTTATTGTTTTTATGCGCCTGCAACTTGCCAACCCTGCCTCTTCATTATACATTATGACGTCCAATGAGGAAATCGTTACGCGGCTATTGCATACTCTTAACTGCAGAACGAATAAAGCCAGGACCAGGCTCCAGAAAAGTCACTTGTCAACACAGCGGTTACTAAAGTATGTAAATATTCTCGCATTAATCTACAAAATAGTTATTTATGCCAGCGACACAACAAATTATATATCACATTATAGTATACACTGTTATAAAAATATTTGGCCACATGTTTCGACCAATTACATGTTCATCCTCAGGCCATACGAACACACAAAAACAAAATTACAAATGCAAATATCAGTTGGGTCAGAATGAGATCAATCCTGACCGAAAATGAAATTTGCATTTTACACAGTTGTATGTAAAAGAACTGGGTGCGTACGGGACAGCTTATAGAGTGTGAAAAACTTCAACAATTATGAAAACTGAAAATGTGTGTTGTAGTGTCACAGAATTTGAATGTACGCAAGTTCAAGAAGCACATATGCAGTTCAGACCTTTAAGTGGTGTCTGTAATTACTTCAAACCAACACACTGCCGGGTTCCCAAGACGTGGCTAATTGTGTGATCTGCGCGTCACGTTACGAACCGTGTAATGCAACGGCTTTCACGTCCAGCATCATTCCACGACGTTCAGAGGTCGTGAAACGAACAACCAACTGCTTCTGGCACGGTCCACGACTTAACTGCCCTTCACGAACTAATGGTGACACAATTATCCTTCACACGTTATACAGGGCGTCAAGTTTGAATTCCAAATTCCAGTTACAGTCATTTCAAAATTGTGTCGAAATTTAATCAATTCTGAACAAATTGCGAAACGATGAACTCCACTCCGACATTCATGTACAGATTTCACAAATTCGTTTTTTTGAGGCTTTACAGACATTTAACGTCCATGAATTTCGTTTATTCCTCACGGAAATCCTGTGGTGGAACATTTCAAACTTATCTATTCGGCGTAAAGAATACGTTATCTCACGGATATATGAACTCCTTTCCTTCAACATTCCACTCCATTTAACTGCTGCAATAATAATACCCATACAAGAAGCAAGAAGCTAGCTAGCGACCCCATGTCTCATCTAGACATACTGCACAACGAGGTGAGAAAAAGCAAGGGAAGGACGGCCTGGATTTTAAACCAGATACTACTCGAGCCCAGGTTATGTAACCTGCTCTATTACCAAGCTAAACTTCTTCAGTAACTTGTTCGAAGTACAAAGTAAAATTCAAAACAGCAGTGTTTTAAAATATCCTGTTAAATTCCACTATGTGCAGTAACCGTGGGTGCAAATATTCCAAGCAGGCGCACACATGTTTTCCAAAAATAGTTCTTTGCGAATTTAAATTCCTCTACAGCGATCATGCCTGTTTACCGCACATGCGAATCAACTGCTTCGTCTGCATCCTTTTTAACAAAACTGACGACTTCGACTTGGAATACCACATATAGGCGACATGTCGTGTATGTCTGAATTTATTACCATCTTTAATACAGCTGCATATACCAACATACTGCAAACTTCGACATCTACTTCACATACATAGCGATTACAAAGAACCGATAAGAACCAAAATCCGCATTCGACACACAACTTGTATCCTTCGCATCCCCAGCAGACCCTACAGATTTGATTGAAATCCAGTGGGAAAACACGAAAACAGACGGACGGAGAATCGAAACCTCATGAGATAATTTTATTCACTTCGCGAAAATAATGCATAAAACAACACTTTTTTCGGAATTTCAAAAAAAAAATCAGTAACTCACGTGACTGTTCCGTCTAATTTACGAAGAGGGTGGCATGTCTTGCAGGTGGGTAGATACTGATTTACACGGCTGTAAGGAAAACCAGTCCAAGCAACACAGAGACGGTGAGATTAACAGAAGCAGTACGCCTATATATAGTTCTGCACCAACCGGTGGATTATCTTACAAACAGGGTCACAAATATTATATACTGCACTACATAAAATGTAACTGTAAGAGTAGGTGTTCTGCGCTGAAAACAAGAAAACAGGTTTCCAGACGTGATGCCATTTACGGTTTGATTCCGCAGGTAAGCCACAACGCCGCCTCACGGTTTGTTCAACAATTACATCTCAGCCAAAGGGCACGACAAACACCACTGACACGCGTCCCCTGGAATTGCAAAATACAAAGCTTACTGTTGCCAGTGTTATAAGAACCGGGTGGCGCAAAAAACACGTTCTTATAACCCTAAAGTTCTGCACTGTCGCCATACCTATAACTTTTGACTTGCGAACAGTATTTCATACATGATTTCAGCGTATTTCATGTATGGGCAGAACTGGAAAACAACCCTACACATACATACATACACACACACACACACACACACACACACACACACACAAGTAAACCAAAAAGTAAAGGCAAATTCATCTATCGCTGAAGCTATACGATCTTAAAATCGACAGCGTCGGTAAATACAACACATAAAAACACCCTATCGAAACGATACAAGAAACAGGCTGTTATCCGAAATATCACAGGTTGTTACTTTATGCTACCTTATCGCAGTAAATGACTTTTTTCCACTATTCGACACTCCTGGTGGGAACCATGCGTGACTTGGGAGTTATGGGACTACGTTCTCATTTTCCTGGGGTAGACTCTCATATTTACTTTCGTCGCTGCACGTTAATCCCCAGGAAGAGCACTAACAAAGACATCTGATTCTCACAAACTACTCACTAATGGTATCATCAACGTACAAATTTACTCATTCATAATTCACTACGAACGGCAGGTCAGCAACTCAGGTTGCGCACGACAATGACTCGATAACAGTAAATAATCAACTGAAAAAATGTAAAGTGATCGAAGCCTAATTTAAGGTACATTAATCCGGTACGAGAATGGAAAGAATAAGGCCACTCTCAAACAGAATCTACTTACAACACGATGGCAATGTGATGACGATACGATAAATTCGACACGTACGTAGCACACTGCAAACAAACTCGGATGATACGTATTACTTCAGTACGAACACGTCATTACACGAAGACATACTTGTTACCTGGTGACTGAGAAGAATGGAGGAAGAGGTAACAAGGAAGTAGCTTACTGGGTTCACTCTTACTTCAACAAAAGTGACAAAACTCGCCATTTTTGTGGCCAGGAAACTCGACTTAGGCGGGAATTTACATCATTGTATACAGAAAGACACAGTGCAGTTTTACGCTTTGTCCTTTCGTGAACAACCAGAATTTTTGTAGTCCCAGCGAATGTTGTCCAGCAAGCTCCACGACCTTAATATTTGCTTCCCCATTCCTGCTTGCACAAACTAGCATTCTACAAGCCCCCGACACTTCCGCCTTCTGTGGTGGCATGTTGACTGACGACTGAGCGATAGACGACGCAACATGCTGAGTCGTCGTCGTATCGGTCGGTCTTGAGCATATAGTTGTAGTGTCGTCTCCTGTGTGCGAGGTCACATTTGAAACAATGGGCTCACCCGTATCGTAAGATAATCGTGTCGCCATCTTATCTTAGCATGCGCACTGCGTGACAGCTCCGCAACAGTAATCACAAAAATCTCACTCAATGTAGTCGGTTTCCTGGCCGGGATTCGAAAGGGGCAGCTCCAAGATGTTGGTAGCACTACCGCCTAAACGTACAGAATGCCCGGATAATATATGTGCAGTCCTACACCTAAACCCACTAAGGAATGAATTAAATCAGTGGTGGCAATGCAGGCGGACAGTTACACCGGCCCACGTACGTATAGGTGTTCCTCAGTCTGGCCATACCCAAAAGCAATACGAATCCGTAAAGGCAAAAAGGTAAAGTTGTTCCAGTCCACACCATGAAGGCATACAAGGGCGTGGAGGTATAAACCCACCCATTCTTAACCTCGGCACTAGACGGAGGCCAGTCGTCAGACTCAGACCACGGCCGCTCTACCTCTACGGGAAAGCACCTCCAGAATCCACTGAATAGGTGGCTGGGTGGGCCCCACAGCCGGCGTGGACGTTTAACCCTTTAAAGACGAAGCGTATCTGTTTTATATAAGGACTCAGTGCATACCGCGCTGTAAACACTCTCCACTTCGGTTATAAAAACCAGTCTCTTAATGTTTTATAAGGCAAAAGTTGCTGTTTGTTCTGAGATCCGTACAAAACACATAAACGCAATGTGGGCACCACGTAGAATTTTTTAATGTTAAACCTGGTGGTATGTAGAGTTACCGCTACGCCTTAAAGGTTAAGAGCAGACAGCATCTCTTGCCCCTGCCGGAATTCGAAATCTGCATGATCCAGCCCGCAGTGAAGTCACTATACCGACTACTCTATCCGAGCTCTAACTGGAATCCGTATGCTAACGACACTTCACAGTCGGCTCAACACTATTTCTTTAGAGAGCATTTTCACACTCTACTCGTAAGCAGCACGTTTTGAAGGTCATCGGAACCCGATGATTTCCACCTACGGTAAATGTAGGAAGAATGTGTTGCGAAAATTAGGCTGCAACATATAATTGTTACGGAACGTAAACATTTGTGTTTCAATCAGACTGCTGGTTGCCAGCGTCGTCTAATTCTAGTCTAATCCTGTCTTATCATCCAAATTAAGAATAAAAGGGCTTCTTTCGAAGTTCATACGACCTTCGCGTAATTGCAGACTCCAAAAAGCAATAATTTAATCAGCAGCACTGTTTACACCTGCATCCATTACGCAGACTGCAAAATACGCCTGAAACTCCAAGCTATTTCGGGTGTAAACCACAAGCAATTATGAAACACAGGAATCTGTTATGCCGCATGACAGAAATACTGGTCCTTATCTAAATAGGTGCAAAAAAATCAGTTATTCGGGGATAAGAACACTTCGTCAGTATTTTCTAAACTAATCGATGTTTGATACAAATGTAATACCACCGAAAGTCACTTGGTGAATCGTTAACTGTCTAGTGCGCGACAGCGCTTCACACAGCGCAACATGCTTGTGAAACATACACTGACAACATACATAAATATACATACAGGTTACATCCCTAGGCTTATCCCCCCAAAGCCATGATCACAGGCCAAATAGCCGTATATAAATGATGACTTACTATTAACAACACTAATTATTATTTATATGTGTACAAGCATATCTACAAAAGATAGTAATACGATTAAAATAATATTAATATTAACCAGTGGGTTTGTGCTGCAGAGCAGCAGTGCGTTATATGTCTTCTGCTACGTTTCCTAGATTTTTTTTCATATTTTATATCTGGCCTGATAATGAGTCTAGACAAACGCCGACACGTGTATATTCACTTGCACGTTCAATAGATGTGCTGTCTTGACTGAAACACCATCTCACTTCATTGTAACGTCATACACAACGGGATGAATCGGACAAATACTGGCATATCGTCGTTTTACTTTCCTGACTTAAAAACAACCAACATGACGGGGCGAGAAATTATAAGGCAAATACGCTACGCACCCTAGATTTACTGTCTCACTGAATTTTGCTTGAGAATGGATTTTAGCATACAGGCGTATGTACAAGCAAACATGTATTCTATGTGTATACATGCACATACACACACCGACTCTATATAAAATTTCAAGGCCGTCGTATGTGTAATAATTCACAAACAATGGTCCGTACATACGCGCAGGTACATTTATTATCCGCCAGCCGGGAAGGTGGTGGGTACAGCGACTCGCTACGAGATGGACGCTTCGGGGTTCGAACACCACCTCCTGCAAAACGAGTACCGGGTCTCCTTCCCGGTGGCAAAGAGGGTGGCGTCGTGTTGACCATCAAGCTTAACCTTTTAAAGCCTAGATGTAATGTTACGTACCACCAGGTTTAACATTAAAAAATTCTACGTGGTTCCCACATTGCGTTTATGTGTTTTGTACGGATCTCAGAACAAACAGCAACTTTTGCCTTATAAAACATTAAGAGACTGGTTTTTATAACCGAAGTGGAGAGTGTTTACAGCGCGGTACGCACTGAGTCCTTATATAAAACAGATACGCTTCGTCTTTAAGGGGTTAACCTTTTAAAGCCTAGCGGTGACTTTACATACCACCAGGTTTAAAATTAAAAAATTCTACGTGGTGCCCACATTGCGTTTATGTGTTTTGTACGGATCTCAGAACAAACAGCAACTTTTGCCATATAAAACATTAAGAGACTGGTTTTTATAACCAAAGTGGATGGTGTTTACAGCGCGGTATGCACTGAGTCCTTATATAAAAAAATACGCTTCGTCTTTGAAGGGTTAAAGAAAGGGTAGCGCTGTGATTTCTGGCTTCTGCCGCGATGTTGATGAGATCTGTGTTCTTCTGGGTTACGACGCAGCGTCGAATGGCAATCCGTTACCGACGTTTCGGAACAACGTATCCGTTCGATCTTCAAGGGTCAAGGCCCATCTTCAAGGGTCAAGATTTCTTGACCCTTGGCGATGGGACCGATACGTTGTCCCGAAACGTCGGTAAAGGATTACCATTCGACGCTGCATAACAACAAAGAAGAGTGCAGATCTCAATGGCTGGCGCTATCTCAACCCCGCGCCCCTTTCTTCATAGCACGTTACAGGATAAACTTCACTAACTTTACTTTTACCTCACATTTATTATCTACCCTCCGCCATAAAACGTTTCAGCAGTTGCTCTAAAGGCAAGCAACAAATTGCCAGAAGAATTCTGCACATTTTCAAAGACCTATCACGAGTACCACGATTAATTACAGGACCCTTAACTAAGCGCTACTAGCGTCGCTCCCATTTCACGGCCTCATGCGTCCAACACGCTGTTATTACAGACTGAACAAAAATAGACGGTACGTGGTCTGCGTAGCCTCTAATGGCATAACTCCATACCAGCAGCCAGTATGGTGATCTCATATACCTACTCTTTTCCTTATATAAAAAAAGAAAGACCAATGGGACCATGTTACCGGAAAATAATTAGCACCACTCGATAAGACACCCTGAAATTGCACACAATTGTATATTTGAAAAATACCAGTTTTTAAAAAGGAATGGTGGAGTCATTCCGAACAGCGTACACACAACACCAGTGCAACACTGTTCTCAGATACGTCAACATCTGGGCCCACATATAAAACGTACATGGTTTTTGGTACCCGTTCTACTGTTTTTCAACGCCGGCAAGCGTCAACGTATAGCCTGCTTGGTACTGGGTCTTCTAGCTGCCGAAGCGTCATTCAGCTGTTTAAATAAATTATCCTGCTGTTACTGAACTTCCAAGATACATCATCGCCACGAAGTTCGCTTATCCTGAGCCAGTTCCAACCAGTTCACATCATGTCCCTACAAACCATCCGCACATGCACGCCTCTGTAACCAGAACGGCCTCCGCGCTCCAGAGTTCAGACGGTTTCAGTCACTGAAGACACCTTACCAACAGGGTTATAAAACACAGGCCATGGAGCTAGACGTTATATTTTCTACAACCCCGTCCAAGCTGGAAGCCGGGACGATACAGTCGGTATAGACATCAGGTTACGGGCCGGGCAATCCAGGGTTCGCACACCGGCAGACGTACATTTTTCTCTCCTCCAAAACGTCCAGACCGGCTGTGGGGCCGACCCAGCCTCCTAGTGAATGGCTACCGGAGTTCTTTCCCGAGGAACAAGTGGCCGGTGTGTGCAGTCGACCACTCACCTCCGGCTACTGCTGAGGTTAAGAATGAGTGGAGCTATTCCCGCACTCCCCCTATATGCCTTCATGGTGTGGACAGGTAAGACTTTTAGCTTTTACCTTTTTAACCCCCCCCCTCGCCCAAGTTAGTTCATGAACGTAATAATGCTCTTGACTTGCATTCGCTTGGTGCCTGGTTCGAATCTCGGCCGGACACAAACTATCCCCCGGTCATTTCTGATTTTCATCCCATCCAAGCGAAATGCTTCCACAGAACCTTAACTAGGGAACGACGGGTTCGTTACGCAGTCTTTCAATTCATCATTCGCTGCTCATTCTACCATTCGGTGCAGTACGCCTGCTGTACACGATATTGGAAAGCATGTTGTCTCACGCAGAAAAAGACGGTAATACATGGCACGCACGGCGTTCGAACGTCCCGGTCATACTTGTCAGAACTGATCCAGTGATACAGTCTGTACGCTAAATGAGTTACGCAGATTGGCCGGTGGAAGCTTCGCGCTGAAGACGCTGAAAAGAACGTAAAAATAAAGCTTTGTAGAAATGAGAATTATGCGTCAAAGCGCCACTGCCACGTCGCAGACTGGCAGTAAAATCTGCGGATTCTAAGAACGTCCGTGTCGTTGAACAAAGCAGGTCTCTCACATCCCTGACAGCAATAACCACTAATCAATCGTACGCGACACGTCGGCCTTGTGTCGAACACATTATAGGCCCACGCCAGCTTTAGCATGGACGTTGAGATTGTCACACAGGTGGGGCACGCCCTTGTGCATTGTACTAAGATACCTAGTTTCAGCCAACACAACTCTTCGGAGGGAAACAGGAAAGTATAAGCGTATTCAACTTCACCCATAAAGAGGCAACAACTTATTCCGAGGATCTGTTACGAGCCAAGTATTTTGGTCGCCAGGAGATCGATCAGTATTTCTTGGCGCCCTGCTGCGATTCACATCTCCACTAAGCACGCAAGGCTGATTTCTTTCTACCGGTGTACTGTTTGTCCCAAACACACGCAAGACAGGCATAAAATAACTGCGAAAATCAAACTAAATGAGATGTAGGAGAACTCGCAAATTTAGAACAACTTCCACACGAATGCCAATCAACTGTGGCTTCAACACTGGTTTACTTAACGATGCACTGTAAACATATTCTCTGGAACCTACAGTGTGGAATGAGAAAATGAAGTTAGGAAGAATACGGGAATTATAGGTGCCTATGTTGATATAGGCTACTCCAACACTTCCCATCCATAACCAGGAGAGTCAAACTATCCTTTCAAACTCGACGAAAACTTGCGAACCGTTTAAAAATACATCGTTACGCTGTATTTTTAAACGGTAATGTAGCTATGTCCAACTAATGCATAATTACTTTGTCAAAGCTTGTAACAAACCTTCCCGTAAAATTTTATGTTGAGGATTTTTACCAAAATTTGTACACCAAATTCACGTTTGCTGAAGAATGAACAAACGTAGCAGACACTTTCCATGAAGACCTACTCACATATACGATGTACCTCGCTGTTTACAAGATAAGCACAAGAAATATATCTGAAATCCAAATGTGGCGCCACAAAGAAGCGATACGCATATTGGATACTTACGGAAAAACAGTCCTAATGCTTAATACTTACTACGTTCCAACTGATCATACTTACATAATATGGCGCTACATGGGTGCGACTTCCTGTAGTGAGGCGTATTAATCCAACGGCGTAGTCTTCGTGATGCTATGACAAGGCCCTACGCACTTTTTTCTTTTTGTGTACAATGGCCCCCGCAGCAGATGCTAAGGACGCACGGCAGCCTTGAGGCTTACTGTGCAACCCCTGTGATGAATCCCACACGGACTGACCCGGGATCGAACCCGCGTCTCCGCGGTGAGAGGCCGGCGACTAACCCCCTACGCCATGGCACGGCCCTCCTGCCCACTTACTTTTTTCCTTCTTCATGCCATTTACATGACGCATAATTACAGAACGTACATACAAACGTGCAATTATAGCATTTTAATATATACTGCTTATAAGCGGGAATATGAAATTTGATACACGGGTAGAACACAAACAGTATACGAAATATTCTTTGTTAGGTCAGCAACTGCAAAACATTCCGACGATATGAAGATTTGAGGTTATGTACGACCGATTAATTTAAAAACAACAATGCAGACTTACAAATAATACGTTCTACTGAGAAATATAAGCACAAACCTTAACAAAAAGTGGCCCCAATGGATTAAATGGTATGACCACACAGGATGCAAATATCTGAAAGCACCTCAATGTTACATTACGGTGTACGTACATTTTACACCCCTTGTTTATAAGCCCTTCGTAATCATTACCTCAAGCACGAATAACCGATAAACAATTAAACTTTTAAACGGCATAACATGTTCGCCCTTTAAAGGGTAAACATACAGTTATGCAGGAGATTTCAGAAACTATATTTATACCCAACCCAGTATAATGCATCTCTCTGTTTCTTGTCAACAAAGTCTTCAATGTGTGGACAAACCATAAGAACTACTGTATCTATCTCAATTTGGAAGGAAGGATGTCCGATAACAACCAGCGACGAAACAAGTCAGACAGCGCCCAGGGATGGGGTGGGGTGGAAGGCGCAGAAAACTGCATTTACAAGCCCCTGAACGTTAACCGTATGCCTGTTTATTATTCCTTACACAGCATCCGGGATATTTATAGGCATGTGCTCTCTTAAAATAAAAAAAAAGGATTAACATTCTCTTTGCAGGAAGCAGCAATGAGAGCGGATATGAAATATGTGCCAGTTTTCCTCAAGTTACTACCGATTATGCACACCCCACACACAGGCAGTAATACAGAACATGCGGTCCGCCGGTCGCACCATCCGTTCCTGCACTGATTGTTGAATTACATAAATGAAAGACGTGAACGGGTCTGGAGTATTACCTTCTGTCGCAAAATAACGCACGCTGTGAAATTAATTGCAGTGTACTGACAACCACGTGCCACATGACGAATGGCAAACTTTTTTCCACAAGCAATTCTGCGCGGAACTCATAAAGCCTACCTTCGTGTTGCAAATACTGCGAAACCTACCTATAACGGAACCGCAAGGGACCAAAATATTTTCTTCTTCCATCGCAGCGACGTTCCGTTTAATAGAGGTACCTTAGGTGTGGATTTTCGGGACACCAGATCATTCGGACAGTAAAGTTTTTCCGCTAAAGACGTGTTTCCGTAATGCCCGAGGTCCGGTGCAAAGACGCTTCACTGCGTTTCTATTCCACAGAAGTATTACAACCACTAGTGTTGTTTTATTTTGTCAATAACTTATTACTTAAGTACAGAGATACTGGTAGCCTTCAATTTGATGGATATAAGCTCAAACATTCGCATCGACGTCACGCTTGCAATTAACAAAGAAACATTTTTTCATACACAATGTCTAAGTAGATTTATAAGCTTTCACTGTGCCAAATTTTACATGCCCAGCTCCAATAATTCACTGGTCACCGCCATCAAACTGAAAGATAGAGACAATTTCGTCATCGCCGCCATGCTGTTATTCGACATTCTATGGAACTATCACCTTAGCAGGAGTTCCTGCTTGTCCAGCATCATTTTAAGACCCTACCGTAAGCGTCGCTAGTGTCGCTCTCACCTCGTAAGTCTGCGCATCCATTACTGACTGCAGAGTATTAATAAGACACGCAATGTACTATGAACGTAATGTTCAGGTGCGTTGGCCTAACCATTGTTGCTGTGGAAAAGCAATTAAGTATTACGCACTCTGAGTGTGTGTCTGTCGCCCAGTTATCCGGCATGCAATGCGCATGCGCCGTATTATACAGTCGAAGCTGGTTATAACGACATCGGTTTCTACACCTCGCCTACAGCAAACACATTCTGTGGTACCAGTTAATTCATCCCTGTTAACCATAACATTATACTCCTAGGTTATAACAACACTCGTTTGCAAAGACACAAAATATTCGGACCCTTTCATTACGCTCTAACCGAGTTCGACTTTATTTATATGCGTGGCCACTCTTGCTGTACCATATTTTTCCACGTTACCTCAAACGGCACAAGTTTCGGAAAATACTTATTGAACATAAAACGTGTGCTTTGAGTTTCTCTACAACTTCTTCCCAAAACACTTCTCATACTATGAAGACCTGAACGAGATGTTATCATAAATGTGCATACGTCTTCATGTAAAGTAATTCTTGTCAGATTTTTATCAAACTTGGATTTTCTCGACTGATTTTCGAAAAATACTAAAATATCAAATTTCATGAAAATGCGTCCAGTGGGAGCCGATTTCTTCCATGCGGTAGGACTGGCGCGCGGGCGGGCGGACGGACGGACGAACAGAAATGACGAAGCTAAAAGCCGATTTTCGCAATTTTACGAACGCGCCTAAAAACTGCGGTGCTGGGATGGCCTCCAATGACACAATTTCCATACAAAGTTTCACAAAAATGTCAGCTGGTTCAAAAGTCCTGGGTTCCGTACGATCCCGTAACGCTCTGAGATTACGTTCAAGGGTTCGAATTATTAGAGTTATGAATCTAAAGTCCGCCGCTTCTGCTCTGCGTTGCCCACAGCAGGTGACAGCCTTCAAGGTTACCGGTTACCCGTACGATGCTTGCTTCAGAATTAATCCTGAATCAGTGCATAGCTGAAATGACACGTAACAAACCTCGTGGAGAACAGTGCGAACGAAAGTCACGCAACCCATAACCCTCGCTTAGCGCGGTTTTGACTATACGCGGTTGCAAGTACACCAACTGAATATATGGGGAAAGATCTGCCGAGCGAAGAATAATTTAAACGCGGATAAAGGCTGGCGGTTTCTCAGCCACCATGGATGCTGGCAGCATCAGATGCCAAAGCACTGTGCAAATATTTACGAAGAGGGCAGAAAGGACAACAAACACAACTCTTCATCATACCAGACCACCAAGGCAATCGATGTGACGCGAAGTAGGGGAGACGAAATTACAGCGAGCCTGTTCTGATGCGGTCGTGATCAAATTAAAGTAATGCCCTAATTCTGCGAAGCGGAAGAGTAAAACCGTGGAAACCTGAGACAACCCCGTCTCCAACCGAAATCCGAACGCGGGTCCTCCCCACCAGAAAGCTGAAGTGCCAATCACACAAATGTGACGTTGTCCCATGTTAAAAGCACATATCAAAATAATATACCAACAATAAGGAAACCATATTGCCGGAACCTATCCGCTGTGTTCTACCCCATCGCATTCAGTACACATTTAAGATGTAAATCCGGCATTCTTTTATGAAAATCCTCGGCATTAAGAAAATCCAAATTGGCAACAAGTCAAAATAGCAGGCAGAAAATGCAGGTCACCCCACTATTTTCACTGGATGGCTTGCAATATCTCTTTTATTTACTATTTATTTATTTATCCATTCATTTATTGCTTAACGAATGCCGGCAAGTGACAGATTTGATCGTCTCCAAAAGGTCCACACGGGCTTTGGCGGCCACCCAGCGTTCTATTCAATGGGTACAGCGACTCATTCCTCGCGGGTAGAACGGTCGGGACCTGAGACTAACCACTCACCTGCATCTAGTGCGAAAGTTGAGAATGAACAGTGCTATGCCTCCCCTCCCCATATATGCCTTCATGGCGTGCATAAGAACAATTTTATCTACATCCTGTCTTAACAACGTTGTCACGAACTCAAAACCGTATACGTGGGACAAATGTTGATGGCAGCGGCCGTGGCCTAATTTGAGTTAATATTCCTGCACCTGCCTCGAGGCACTGAGCATACCCACGAAACTGTCAGGACAGCCGTCCTCCGGGTATGAACCCGAGACCTACCGAATACAAAGCAGCAGGGATAACCACTAGACCGCGACATGCGTTATATTTGCTTTATGCAGCGTCAAGGTCTACACTAGCTGAAGCTATGAAGTGTGTTAAATCACGACTCTCAAACTCAGGAACCGTTAGAACTCTGTCAACATAATGGACAACACTTCAACACAACATTCCGGAGTGCTGGCCATTATGTTACAAGTGCGCTGGAGGATATAATGTACTTCCACACTGTAGTATGATGCTGGTCTGCGTATTTACGATGCGCTGAAGAAATTCTGTTTGCTTTACAACGAAATTACGAAGCATCAAGGCCAAATGTGTGATACCTCCACAATACGAGTCAGGCGTGTCTACGCTATGACAATCCGCTCGGACATCGCGCCTGCTGAACAATATTTCTTGGTAGCTAATTTAATGATCTGCTTGTAAAGCCGGTTTTTGCATACGATCGGGAGCATGTCTCCAGGTGTAGGCCTATGTTTTATCTCCGAAATTACTCGACTGATTTCGATAGAACTTAACACTGTTTTTCTACAGTCAGAGTTGCCAGGCGAACTGAGTTGGATAACCGAATATCTGGACGATACTGAAATTTAATGTGCATATTTCCTTTAAGAAAGTATAGTCTAAAACGGGGAAGGAGCATACAACACAGATCTCAATGTACTTGTATACAAACCCTGTCAGACATCATTTTCGACATGGTGAACAT
Organism: Coptotermes formosanus; assembly: GCA_013340265.1. Lineage (NCBI taxonomy): Eukaryota > Metazoa > Arthropoda > Insecta > Blattodea > Rhinotermitidae > Coptotermes > Coptotermes formosanus. The sequence goes on along the minus strand of BLKM01008651.1, from coordinate 535,198 downwards.
TCAGCAAGGTAGGCAATTTACGTACAACGGAACGTTGCTGCGCGTTCGTGTAACCGTTATTGCAACTGAACTTGAACACTGTGTTCTGTGTTTATTGTTGAGCAACATATCACTGTCAGCAATACAAAAATAAGTGCAGCACAAAAATGCTTTTATGGCGAATATACATCGCCGACAGCCACAAAATGTACTCACGTCTTCACGTAAAGTGCCCAATATTTTTGTTCGATTTTAACTAAATCTGGAGTTTGACAGATTATCATATATGTCCCCAATATCAAATTTCACGGAAATCCGTCCAGTGGTAGCCGCGCTAGAACATGGAGGCCGAAGGACACGACGAAGCTGACCGGCGCGTTTTTCGGGCTATGCAAACGCACATAAAAGGGTAAGGGACATAAAACACAGACTTCATTACTTTATACAATTTTTGACGTTTCCAACATGGTGAACATTCAAAAATCAATATAATTCATAATATGCGGCGTGACATGAGCTCTGTGATCACAAACTGCGGCAGGGGGTACCTAAAACTGAACGTCAATGCCAGGGGTACCGTAAACTACATACCAATAGCCTATTTATAACAAATTACAGTACGTCGCCACTCCATGCAATCTACTTCCAACACCAAGTATGTTACACCGACGTTACACATCCGCCTTTAAAAACATGACGGCGCATCCCAATTTCCAGAAGCAGTTACTGCAGAGTATATCAGATCTGACAACTCAAGAAACGGAGTCGTCTGTCGATACACCATGTTTCAGCAGTTTCGGCCGAACACTCCCTGGGACTTAAGTGCGCTACGTGTTTGCGGTATGTTTACGTTTTGGACAGCAGTGTTTTGTTTATCACAAGATGAGAAACGAAATGTGTTTTACGTCGTTCAGCGAGACTGTTACAAGAACCTGACCTTGCACGTGCATGTGTAGGTGGAAGGGGGGGGGGGACAATAACCCATGACGTGAACACAGTATTCAAAAAGGGCCCCAAGAAACAAGTCCCCAAGTATCCAACGGATCAAACCCAGTGCACCTGAGACCTAAAAATCACCAACGCCAAAACGGCGAAGTATCTGCTGATCGGCTTTTAGCCGAGTTGGTACACTTGAAAGTACATGTCAAAGTCACCCCTTCCGTCCTTCTGTAAGCACGAAACTCCCACCAAAACAGCTGACCTTAACTAGCAAGTACGTAGTTGAACATCAGGGTGAAACTTCTCGAACGACAGTTTAACGTACAGTGCCACACACTTTATATCCAGTAACTGTTGCAGATTTCGAAACAAACAGGCCTATGAGTGAACGCACCAGAAGTATTAGGCTAAGAATACATTTCATAACTTGTTTATATAAAAAGAACTGCCCGTTATAAATGTGTTCCTCCAGAAGTCAATAAGCATTCTGCCTCCTAGTTTTCAGGCATTTATAACTCCGCCTTCGTCGAAAAAAGACTAAATCCTAGTCTGCATACGTGCATGTTGCACTGTGATAATATGCCTGTAAATATACGTTTAGAAGCGACGATTTTTTTTGGCAAAGACAAATGCCAATGCCAGAACATCCACCTCAGTCGAGTAATGTGAAACCGTGTGATATTTTCACTGTCCTGAAACTAAACAATATCTTCAAACGGGTCACGCCTTGAGTCAGTTGAAAACATTACGAACGATGTCACAACAATCTTAATTTGGGTCATCCAAGTGTATTAGTTCCATGAAAGTAATGATAAACGCAGTCAGACACACCACAGTGTGTGTGTGTGTGTGTGTGTGTGTGTGTGTGCATATTTTGCACACTACGTCATTTACTCTACATTTGTGCCAATATACTACATTTTTCGGCTCGGCCAAGCCATTATCAGGTACACGTATAAATGTTAACATTCACTGTATTAGCTTAGGGTTAAATTACACCAATTTTCTTTGGAATGGTTTTACAGTAAAGAACAGTGAACTAGTGAAGTTTCACTAATGCTTTTACACTATTTTTACGCTATTTTATGTTACACGATTAAGGATCTGAGTTTTAACATTTATACATGAACCTGATGATGGTTCGGCCGAGCCGAAACATGTAGTATATTGGCACAAGCTTAAGAGTAAATGACATAGTGTGCAAAATATGTGTGCGTGCGTATATATATACATATATATATATATATATATATACTGTGGTGTGTCTGCGTTTATCATTACTGGCGACGTCACAACAGTAATCAAAGGGTTTGGGAAAACAAATACCTGCAACTAATTCGCATGCAGAAAAAATAAAACATTTATTCAACAAAAATTTATCTCTGTTTTTAAAACTTTCAGGCGTTTCTCGACATCCAATGATTTACGTTACCGGTCTATCATTTTCTACACGCTGCCGGTGCCCTTCAATAATTGCAACAGTGACGCTGTCAAATGAAGGAGCTCAGGAAGGGGCCCCCCCCCCCCCCCACACAGTTGGCCATGGGTAAAAACAGGCAATGATCGACATATTCCGGAAGTTCAAGCGTCTGCCCTTTAGCAAACGCGATTTTGATCGGAAATTTGTAATGCCGTGAAGTTTTCAACTGCTGCAAAATGAAGAATAGGACAATAGCGTTAATTTTGAGACTTAGTGTATGCGGTGGTAAATAAGAGAGTCACACACTGTTCAGAAGCTCAGTAGGGTAATCTACGTGTACAGAGTCTACACTACAGTACCTCCTGGAATCGTCTCCGGTAAAAGTATTCACGATCCGGTTACTTACACCAGTGCAGTCATCGTTCCTTGGGCTCAAAATTGCAGTGTTTGTTAGACTGTGTACACTAGTTCCGTTAATATACAAGTAATCCGTTTGGCAATCGACGCGGAGGCAAAGGGAATTATCTGAAATATGTTACCTTCCACTGGCCCCCGCTTCAGACCCTTTTCCTCAGAAACAAATTTTGAGAATAAATTAATAAACACAAAGGAGATTGCTTATCAACACTGAACTAAAAATGTCCTGTCTTCAAAAGGCCAGTTCGGTGGTTCAGTAGATCATGATATCGCAAATAAACCTTACCGTATGAATACACACGATACCTGCAAGCATGACTGAGACAATGAAATGCATGGACATGCCAGGGGATGCATACTGAAAGAGACTACGCTGATTAATGGGTCACGTTCTTTTCACAGGTCAGTCATTTGCAGGGCTGTGGAGTCGGTACACAAAAGCTCCGACTCCGACTCCTCGATTTTTAAAACTTCCGACTCCAACTTCTCGATTTTTAAAACTCCGACTCCGACTCCTTCATAAAAGCTCAATATGTATTAATAATGGTGAACCTATAAGATATTTCATCGCCACCACGTGAATCATCAGGCTACTTTTTTGAATTACAACCCATATTTAAGTACAAATGTAATGGTTACTGTAACTATCAGGGCTCTGGAGCTGGAGTATCTAGTTAAGATTTTAGACTGAGGTCGGAGTCGGAGTCGGTACATTTTTATCGACTCCGACTCCAACTCCACCCAAAATTCCTTCCGACTCCGACTCCAACCCAACAGCCCGGTCATTTGTCTGTCCTGCGTCGCACAAAACAATCGATGTAATCGTGCTAACCATCACCTCGCACAATTTTGGACAGATGTTACATTTCGACATGATCCCCTGCACCAACGTTCAAGAAATGATTATTTTCCTTTCTGGCCTCCGGCCAATGACAGGACTACACAACCGAACTGGGCTGATGAGGCAAGGTAAATATTATGACTTGCATCCATTTCAGCTATTGTAAGAGTGTTTACCTAACAGCGTGACAGAGTAAAAGCACAGTCTGAACACAAAACACATTTTTTCTTAACACAATTCATCATGTAAGTGCTCGTTCCATGCCATTTCGAAGATACAGATAGGAAGCCACAGTATATTCTTTCAACGAATTAACTGGTGAACGTAGAAGAACAGCGTAACATTTCAGCTGTTGTACCTCTTTAACAATGACAACTATCGGCAACGAAGGCTTCCGCATCCAAGGGCATTCATCTCTCCAGATCGCCGCCTCAGAGTTGCAGTATGCCTGCGGCCAAATATGGCATATGATGGGAACCACAACACTCGAGGAAGTGCAAATTTTGAAGAACATACTGTACATGCATATTAAACAACCCCTCATCCTAGTACTAGGTTGCTGGCTTCACGTGACAATGTTTTTCACCCTATGGTGAAGTGGGTGTTCCGACGAGCAGTTTTATCCAGCTATATAGTCCGCGGATCTTGGGCATCGATGACGATTCTCCCAATGGCTGTGGCGGAAAATGGATTTGCCCAGACTATTCCCCGAGTCCTGCACACGGATAAAGTACGCTATGCATGTGGCGCTCCAGAACGATTTAGGCTGCTTTCACACGTTCCACTGTGCGGACGAGTAACTATACCGCAGGTCTCCAAACGTTCTATGACAAAGGGCCACACCCGGTATTGTGGGCTGATTCGTGGGCCGCACGTGGAATAATAGTAAGTGGTATACCCAACAGCCTTAATTGTGTAATTTTTGTAGTATATACACAATTTACAAATGTCGCCCCGGGTCGTGTAATACAACCTGGCGGGCCGCAGGTTCGAGACCCATGAACTATAGTGTCCCATCCACAGACAGGTAGGTGGCTTAGCAAGACGCGTAGGTAAGACGTCACAGGCCGGGCTTGAATCTCTAAGATCAATCTTTCCACGTCAAACACATATTGCTTGTAGTCATTTTCTGTGCTGCTATGGCTTGTGACAAAGCTCTCAGAAGACTGTGTGTTCCTCCAATGGCCCAACTACGTGTCCCATCCGCTCGTTCGGAGCGCCACTGCTGGGCCACAGTGACTGTCGCCCAGCCCAGCCACACTAGTGCTTCGCCTCAAACGTTCCATTCAGACCCAGCTGCCGCCGGGCCCTGAGTGGCCCATGTGCAGGCGGCAGCAGTTCGTCTCCACCACCCATATCAATGGATATGACAACAAGGACCGGCTCTGTGACCTCCACGCCTGCTCGGCCTCACTCATTACAGACTTCTAGCGTTAGAAGTATCTGAAGTCTTATATCTGAAGAGTCAAAAGGCAAGACACGCTTCCGTGTCAGTAGCGGATGCCGCGGCAATGCCTGGAATTTTTCAGCCTACCAGGAACCGCTGGCGTCACAAAGCTCAGTTATGCATCAAACAAATGGACAGCATTTTAAGCAAATTCTGTAACCATTATGTCAATATTATTATGATAATTCTAACAACTACATGCACTCCTATATAACGCCATTTCTCAGTTGATGTTCTAATGCTTCCCGTTCTTGCTAGCAGAGCCGGGTTGCAACCGTATGTTTATGGGATCTTTCTGGCAACTTTTCAGCACTAGACTCGACTCTTATATTGGGTGCAATTAAGAATCGCTCTGCACAATGAGGCGCTGAAAATAACTGGCGCACCAGGAACGAAGAAGGATGCGCAGATCTTCAGATTGATGGTAGTGTGGATCGGCAAAACAAAGTCGATACATCTATGGTTGTTTGGTACGTCCTAAACGAATGTCCAGGCAAGATATGCTGTGGTGTCATCCCAGTGATAACACCCTGCGAACGGGCCTGTTGACCGACGTATGGTCTGATACTTCAACAGGCTACTGGAAACACAGTCAGGCACTAAGCTTCTGGAGGATTCGTAACAACTTGGCGTTAGTGTCAACGATCAGGTCTGACAACTGAATCGGTCCTTGAACTAACGCCGGAACTGAAACTATGGGTCAGTAATATTACTGATTCGCAACGCATTTTCGTACTGATGCTGCAAAACTGAAAATCTTTCATCACCTTTTCCTGGTACACCGAGCTACACTTTCGTTATTCAGAGGCATGTTTTGCTGAACAATTAGGGAAATCGTACTGTTGCCACCTTGCGTAACTTATGCGCATGCTATAGTGTTTGAACATATCTGATAGATTCAACCAACAAAGAGAAACGTAACAACTGACGTACAAATGCTATACGTACGATAAGGCACCCATCATCAACGCAGCAAGTTACATCAACAGAACTGAAACAGGCGGAAAACTTGTACTCGACGAATGGAAGCAACGCAACAGACCACCTTGAGATTTGCCTACTGGTAACTGCAACAGATAATGATATCCAGGGGCGTAATACCATTAGTAGCGGTGGCTTACCGCGTGGCGAAAAAGAGAAATTAGTATCTTCCAAACACAGCGACGAAAGTGACATACGTGTAAATGAGGACGAGAAACTGGAAGATGATTACGGTCTACAGTTAGCGGAAAGATTAAGGCATAGTTTTTAAATTCCCTCAACTTGACGCTAAAAACTGAAGATGATAACGCTGGTTCGAGGATGTCGTCCTTTCTGGCAGCTGAAACTCCCCAAGAAATAATTGGTGCCGGTCGTCCACTGGTTGAAATCATTTTCATAAAACACGCTGCGGGTGAATATATTTTAAACGTGTGTGATGATAGGTCTTAAATGAACTAAGCATGTGGAATATGCGTTACGGGTTCCAGCAAGAAATGCTCTAGTAAACCTCGAAAACTGTTCACTTGTAGGTCAGGCTTGTTACAAAAATTGTTTCAGTTTCAATAACATTTCTGCAGTCCCATTATAACCCGATACATTACCTCATCGAACGTCTCTAACAGAAGAATCCATAAACTGAAAAATGACCCTATACTGAATGGTGCGGAAACAGAAGGTTATGATCCACGTCGTGCCACAGCGCTACGTGCTGTAAACAGAAAGGAGCTACCGAGAACTGGGCATCACAACAAAAAAATCGTTCAAAACTTCTTCCAAATAGAGCAGAGCTTTATCACAACCTGATACCGATATCTATTCAAAAAGTTCCCGGACTGATTAAACAAAACAAAATACGTGCCAGATAAATTTTATTAAACACTGTTTCCTTCGGAACAGTCCCCTTCTGCATTAATACGACACCAGGAACTCCATTATTTCCAGCACTCCAGCATTTTTAATCGCCTACGCACACTTTCCTTATATCAAATGCCTGTCTTTAATCGACAACAAAACACGTTAGGACTGGCGGTAGAACAGCAGGATACTGTATACTAACCGCGCCCAACGATCGATCACGTGGGCGTCATATGATTTTAAAGGGGGGCAGCGCGCCCAGTCCGAGAACTTTTTGGTAGCCTTCGTAATATACGTCAATCTACTGTGTACCAAAAATATCTGATATATAAAATTGTATGTACTGATATTAAAATGACTGTAGTGTCCATTCATACTCCGTTATAGTATAAAGTTTAAATATGTTTCAAATTTATTATTACTTTATGTTTAATTAATTTTTTACTATGCTTTATATTTAGTCGACCTTATACTATGAATGTGTGATTTCTTACTCCACAAGTACGCATTACGTGGTCAATCACCGTATCACTGGATGTCTAGATGGACACAGGACGACAACTTACTAAGAAATGGAAATGTTTATTCACAGACTTAGACTCAAATATAATGATATCCACGCAAGGGTCACGACAATCCGTCAACTGGTTCAAAATGTTTAACAGGGAAACACCACAAACACACGTAACCAGATATGCGCACATATCTTTCCGCATACCAAAAGCAAGCTACAACAGAAGGACGAATGTACCACATTATAAAGTCGCTCGTACACTTACCGTAGCTTTCCCGCATACTCCAGCTCGATTGCACATCTGTCCCGGATAAAATGGCCGTATTTCTCTAAGAAATCGATCCCTTTCTGTGTGTGGAGAGCTATAGTTTCATACTGGTCCTGAAATCATAAGAACACAAACTGCTAAGACAAGAGTGGGATAGTGTACTGAAATTCAGAGATGGCGAATTTCTGAAAGCCGAACTTTATGTTCTTTCACTGCATATACACCGCCTCTTGCATGCTAATCAAACCACATATAATACTCAGCAGTCCTGTCTATTTTTTTCCTTCCATGAATAATAATAAAATATTATTATTGTTATTGTTATGATTGGGCAGGACATACAAAACACAAGGCAGAGATGAGAATCGGGAAACCGTGGATAAACCACTTCAGAAACCCAGGCGAAACTGTGACCATAACAGTGAAGTGAATCCTAAAAACACAGGGTCTACGGTGCAACGACGAGGACTGCATTAAATGCCGCTCAGCATACGGCCGGCATGGTGAAGAACGTAACGCGACTTTGGCTTCCATTACGGATGGGAAATTTCTTGACCACATGAACAACCAACAGCTTCTCAATAAAGAGGCCTATTCCACTCCATTTGTTAGACCTATTCCTGAAACCCCATATATTTTCCAGTAACGACACGTACACAGACCTATCTGGTTAACTGGTGACTCCGTTTCCGAGTGGTTTCGGTTTTACCGCATGTACAGGAAAACGTTAACAATTTAAAACTCAAACAAGGGCGTTTTTAGCACCGCGTTACTACTTTGCTTCAACTACGCAATACTGCAGCAAAACGAACGGTGCAAGCGACGACTGTCGCGCCTGTTTGTCTGGCTTCTTTTCAATCTGGGTCAGCAAACGTTAGGAAGATGCTGGATTACACACATCTGCGTGAAACCTACAGAAACCGGTATTTGCGGTTACTCGGCCGATGTGTGACTTTCCTTCATTCATTCAATGACCAAACAGGTTAGTGTGGCGGCTGAGTTTTTTAGACTTTAATTCGGAGGTCGTCGATTGAAATTTCAGCTAGGACACCGGCTATCCTAAGTTCTTCGTGGTATTCTTCAGTCTCTCCGGGCAAATTCCTAAGTAGTACCTCTATCAGACCACGACTGTTTCCTTCCAAATCCTTTCCACTTACTCACATACCAATCGTTCCACCATTCGACGCTATATAGTGCGAGACACTCACAGGGTCATAAAATAAGTGACGGGCCTGATATTTACTGTATCAAGAACTACTTACTGCGAAGACGTGGATGAAGAAATGCACATCGCAGCCCACTGAAAATGTTCACACACATTACTTTATACTTGCAGGATTTTAATGAACCTAATGCAAGATGTAACTAACTCTTATATGATGTGACACTAACTTCCTTTTCAGCATACAAAATACGTCTTCTCGTTGACATTTCAACGGGAAATTCAGACAACTCCCATAAATAATTCTTCTACTGATCCACCTTTACGTATCAGAGTCCTCGAATACTACCACATCACAGTTTCACTGAATATGCACGCCATGGTCTTAAAAGACAGCCTGAAAGAACAAGCTGTGCTGATACCTACAGACAATTACTTATTTGCAAAGGTCGAGAGTTCCAATACATTCCAATACAAACCGAAGCAGAGCTTTTCGGCAATCACTGCTACCTGGCGTACGTATGCGTAATTGTAAGAATGAATTGTTAAATGGGGGACAGAGTAAAGACACTTTAAACTCTTACGCTATGTACCTTACATATACACGTCGACGCTTATCCTCAACTCTTTCATTCTGCTACTATATTTACTTAATGGACCATGGCACACGAGAGGAAATGCTAGGGATACATCATGTTACGTAACCAAAAGTCACTGATTTTGGCATTAATGGAGCGGCCTATACTGTACGAGCCAGATTCTATTTCAGTGCTAGGGCAGCATGAAGCGAGCTCTCTTGCTCGACCTTGCCAGCAAAGGAGCTACATCAGATTGAATTCATGTCTGGGTGGGACTGAAATTTACTGTCAGAATGTCACTCGCGCTCCTTCCGCTTGCTTTCTCTACAAAGAATTACTTCTTCTGATCACAGAAGCTCATAACGTACCTTATATTTTGCATGATTGGAGGTAAACTGCCTGTCATACATCACTGTCAGCGTTACGCGTTCACGGGGAACTGTCAGAACACATCCACCATACAAGAGTCGGCCAGTATATAAGTTTACATGGCGTACAATTCTGTAACTAAATATCCTTCAACATCCAGCATATAACCCTGATCTGGCGCCAGGCGAGATTATCAGGTTTGCAGTGCTAAAATAAAACCCTGGCAGCCACATACTTAATTATTGCTGGGTGGAATCAGTTGTGACACGATGTCTGATAACACAGCATACGTAGCTGCTTCCATGAACAGGGCATACAAACAGTACATGCACCAACAAATGCACGTAACAAGACACAACTGAAACAGGAGTCGTAAAAAACTCGGTGTTTCGGCACCGAGTTACCATCCTCAGGGAGTTACTAACACAAACAAGTAAAAGCCCAACACATTAATCCAGGTAGTATAATGCCAGTATGAAGATACTTAAAATGTCACGCTTGCTTCAGAATGGTCAATATTGTACACTTTTAGTATCAACAATATTGTAATTTTATATCTTTCAATTTATATTTTAGAATTTAACATTTTAAGTATCTTAATAATGGCATTATACTACCCAGATTAAACTGCTGGGCTTATACTTTGTACCTTTAACTCCCTGAGGATGGCACCTCGGCACCGAAACATGTAGGAGTTTTTTTGGATATGTATGAGTTGCATCTTATTACGTGCAGCTGATTGTGAATACACTGACTGTAAGAATATGCACGGTATGAATAACATCAAAATACGGAATACAAAATGTCGTCCCACGGTTTGACAAATGCGTCAATAAAGCGGGGTCTTTGTGGAATGGCAGTGGGACAGCATTATAATTAAAGCTGAACTGTTCTTATTAGAGCTGAAAACAAAGAACCTAAAGTATCTGCACTGTACACTTATTTTCTGACAGACTCTCGTATTATACACGCATCTTTACTTTCACGGTGTGTAAATTACCACGGGCGCTATCTAATTTTCCTTGCTAGAATCCACAACGCTGCGTCAATAACATCACTTTGAAGACGTAAACACATAAAATTTACAGGCGAAGGAGGCATCGCTTTGTTTTTAAAATTTCTTATGAGAATGAAAGAATTAATTACCTCAGAAAGTCAGCTCTAGAGGCGAGGTTAAGAATACACAAATGATGACGTACAAGCATATTTGCTACAAAACTGGAGGACACATTACAACAAAAAATACAACTCAGCTAGACTCAAAATATCGACAGAATGCAAACAAACAAACAAACAAACAAACAAACAAACAAACTTCCAAAATTATTTAAAAACTGCAAACCACACGGATGAAGAAACCGAGAAAAACGAAGAGACTACTAGACGAACGAGGCAGGAAGAGGCCTACGCACCGGCCGCGTTTACCCCCCAGGAAATATTCCTGGTACTCATTTCCGTTAGAGGCTGAGTCGACCCCAGGGCCATAGTGCGACCGACAGGATTATGCCAATGAAAAATTCCACTGACACCATCGGGAATCGAACCCGCGACCTGCCGGTTTGTAGCACAGTGCCTCAACCAACTGCGCCACCGCGGCCCCCGAGGCCAACAAGGACCCAACGCATTGCCGGGTAAGCCTACATAATGACAACTGAGTCATAATCTCGTAGTCTGTCTTACAACAGGTCCATGGCCCCTTCCAAAGCGAGTTCTCCACAAACTGCAATCCAGTGCTTCCTCTTTCAGCTTCCAGTGGATCTATATTCTCGTTTCTTTTGGGTCATCCAGTAGCTCTTTACATCTTCTTCCTTGTCTTCCCGTCACTTCTATCTTTCCTTCAATAACGCGTCTTAGAAAGCAATGCCTACGCAAGATCCGATCAACCCAGTTAGCCTTCCTTCGTTTTATTGTATGTGGAATGCACCTCTTCGTCTTGACTCTACATAATAGTTTATTCCCCACGCGATCGATCCAAATGATCTACTCCATCCTTCTCTAGCACCGCATTTCAAAACTTTCAAGGTATTTCTTATCCACTTTCCGAAGTGTCCACGTTTCAGACGACCCAGTAACTAGTTACAATATAACTACAAAACCGTTTCCAAAGTTCGCTTGCACATTAGCACAGCTATGAGTCAATCTCGTACAACTATACCAAGAAATGCCACGCCTTTTATAGACACCGAAGGCTCATGTGACCTCGTTCACTGGACCATATGCTGTGCTACATGCATCCAGTCCACATATGTATATCCTACCGTTTGCCTAATTAACAGATCCTTAGTTATTTAAATACTCTGTTTGAACTGATTATGTTATATAGCATCAAACGGTGCACGATTCGAGAATGAGGGCCGTTGAAGTGAACATGGGGTTTAGGAAGGTAATATCCAAGAATTTACAGGAAGACAAAATAAAACCATGAAAAATCGCAGTCAGGTCGAGATATACAACCTGTACATGCCGAACGCGGAACAAGAGTACAAACCACTCAACCACATTGCGATGGCTGAGGAAAACCAAGAAAATCGAATTAGCATGGCCATCTCCTTTCGGAGATTCGAACCAAGTTCCCGTACACAAGCAGCACCATCAAGGCCAGTTCGCTTAGATAAAGGAAATGGACCGTAACCGTATCGTGTGTGTGTGTGTGTGTGTGTGTGTTTAGAAGCTCTATAGTAGGCTTACTTTACGGGTGGGACGTGAAAATTGTATATTTGAAACAAGAAAACTTTGAGACCTGTCTCTTGGATTGAAGGCACGCTCCACTTCCCTGTACAGCGTGCCTTCAATCCAAGTTTTGAACTAGATCTTCTTAACCCTTTAAAGACTAAAAGTAATCTGTTTATATAAGGACTCGGTGCGTACCGCTCTGTAAACACCCTCCACCTCAGTTATAAATATCAATCCGTTAATGATGTATAAGGTAAACGTTGCTGTTTGTTCTGAGAACCGTACAAAACACATAAATGCAATGTGGGCACCACGGAGAATTTTTTAATGTTAAACCAGGTGCTACGTAAAGTTACCGCTAGTCTTTAAAAGGTTAATCTGCGACGAAAACTCCCTGGGCTCCAGAATCCGACACGCTGTAATCGGGCAGTGATCGCGCACAAGCAAGCGGCTATTCGTGTGACTAAACCACAGACTCTAGATGAAATGGACTGAGTAGCCGGACAACTCTGCACTGTGGAAGCTTCTCAGTAGCCTCGTGACACTCACTCCACGTGTCTTTTATCGCTACAATGCATGCTACACGAACCTCGCTGGCGATGTGCCTACACCTTCTTGTCACCTACAAAGATTCAGAACCAAAACGAGGCCCTTCTATTTTTCCTGTTTGGTAAAGCTGTCCCGTAAACACACCACTAAGGCATATGGAGAAGAGGTACAGTTCCACGCATTCTCAGCCTCGGCATTCGATCGAAGCTGAGTGGTCAGCTTCACAGCCCGCGGAAAGCCTCCGGTAACCTTTGCGCGGAAGTTTGTTGGTATCCAGAGATGGTCTTAATGCACTGGAGCGCCGAAAATCCTCTTACCCCTACCGGGTACTGAATCCCGAGTCCTCAGCCGTCCAGTCCCTCGGGCTCGAATCAGGGACGCACAATTTTCCACAAAGCTTGATCCCAGCTCAAAATTCTTGACACCAGAAGGCGCTTAGAATTTTGACATAATACAATGTCCATACTGAGGAGCCACAAATATTAGCCGCCATCGTATAAAAGTCGGTCGCCACGACGACCGGGATTTGTGCACCCCCGATTTAAAAGATTAATCTCTTCTGAATAGCACTCCCAACTCCAAGAAACACAACTTATCTGCTACAAAGACTAGTCTTCTAAGACGTACGAAACACGATCATTGTTCACGCCAACAAAGAGGAGCCCATAACAAAAACCCTCGTTAAGTTTAAAGCAGGTGGTACAAAGTTACCACGGCGCCTGCGTCATTATTAGATAACGGTTCATAAAACCATAGTTCCAGTTGGTTTGTCAAAGCAAGGTTTTACCGTCATTACGCTGTCTATGCCGTTCATAACCAGACACTTCCTTGTTTTATTCGTCTTCATTACGATACAGTACCCCCACCCCCCAGAGTTTACATTTCTTCCACATGCATGTCGCCGTATTCATCTTCACCTATGTTACAATACTTGAACACCGATGGCTGCCTAGATCATACTGAACTGCCTACACACTGCAGCTACATAAATACAACACACCGGCCAACTTCCTTGAGATACACGACGACAAAGTCGGAGGTAGAAGACAAGGCCAGAAACGAGGCAAATACGTACGAAATCAGTGCTCTTCTGGGACATTACGCGGGCGTTGTGTGGTAATTGTTTACAAACGTTTCGGGACAATGTATCGACCCTATCTTCAAGGGTCAAGAATCCCGAGTACTATTCCAGAAGAGCACAGATCTTATCGACATCGCGGCGGAAGCCTGAAATCAAGCTGAATACATACGAAATCTGTCAATGAAGCGATTTTCAAACTGCGATTCAACGCAGTACCAACATACAGATGAGACGCGCTTCACAGTCTGCAAGAGAAAAGTCTCATTCCCGTACCAATTGTTTCAAAATATCTCCCGCTTAATAAACCGTACACTTCCGCTTATAATATAGGCATCTAATGGCTGACGTATCCCGAGTCTTTGTTCTTGCTCATACAGTGCCGTACCTCACTGAGAATAGTGGCCTACGCGCTTCCACGAACACATCCGGGGCAACGATTGCTGGACAGGCACTGCGGAATGTTCCACGTGCCTTGACGACTAATCACGGCCTCCTTCGTCACGGCCTTGTTTGTCTTTCCTCACGGCGACGATGAGTCATGACACAGTAACATGTCGGCACCAAAGGCGCAAAATACCAAATGACACCCTGAAATAGCGGCCGTGCGAGGTCGTTAAGTCTACAGACATGGCCCTGCACCATCTCCCTCTGGTCGATTATCTTTCCTGGTATAACCCCACCACTGTGTTGCGTGCGAGGCGTTGGTTAGAGGTTCTGGTTTGCGTGTGTACGTGCATATATGCTAGTGGTGGTGGTGTAACAGAGCAGGTCCCTAGTCGGTTGAATGTGTTTTTACGGGGTTTACAACTATGACGTAAACATGCTTGTGGACGCGAGAGAGCCTCGGACTGGTTCAACGCTTACGTTGCGCTTTGCCGGCTCATATGACAACCTGCTGCTGTAGAATAATGCCTCGGCAGTTCAGATCCGCAAATGTTCCGGCCAATTTCGAACCGACAATAATCCGCTCATGTCCCTGCTGATCCGTCTATGTTCCGGACCACACGCGGAAAGCCGGATGGAATGAAGCGGAAAGAGGCAGTTGGTCCGTTTTCCTTCTCCGCAGTACGAACGCTAAGTACAGCATTTACACTTCACCTAGTTACACTTTAGCTTTGAGTGATGTTTGTTGAGTTTTATCCAAACAACACTTTCGTGTTGCTGGCCCGCAGGCAGGTTCCGATCTGCACCCCCCCCCCCCCTTAATATAGTGGGGACGACCGAAGGATTACTGTACTTCCAAATGCTAATGCAAGATGACTTTAAACTTTGTAAGGCAACGCAGCATAACGCATGAACGTTACAACAGAATTTTAAACTTAACCATAATTTGAAGTCGGAATACGCAAAATATACAAGGGACACTGTAAAGAATTCTTCATTGCTGGATCATACTATGATATGACGAACTGAATCTATGGTACCGACAGTGGCGTACGTACCTCGGTAGACGCACGCACGCACGCACGTGTGTGTGTGTGTATGTATGTATGTATGTATGTATGTATGTATGTATGTATGTACGTACGTATGTATGTATGTATGTATGTATGTATGTATGTATGTATGTATGTATGCATGCATACGTACGTACGTACGTATGTATGTATGTATGTATGTATGTATGTATGCATGCATGCATGCATGCGTGTATGTATGTATGTATGTATGTATGTATGTATGTATGTATGTATGTACGCATGTGTGTATGTATGTCTGTACGTATGCATGCATGCATGCATGCGTGTGTGTGTGTGTGTGTGTGTGTGTGTATGTATGTATGCATGCATGCACAAACAGAATTACTTGCAAACAAAGTGTTTTCAAATATTCTCCTACAAAAGACCACGAAGTACCTACATTATCTACATACTACTGGCACTGGTGTTCCAGCACGTTGACTAATTCGCGTGTAGACCCCAATTTATCATTTTTTTCAATTTCGGCTTCTGCTTTGTAAAAAACGAGCTTTCCCTCCAAAACAGACACCATGCGGTGAAAAAATCTGCATCCGTATGAAGCTAAAAAATATCACGAATATTTTCATAGAACACGCCTATTACTATAACACGAGCTTTATTCTTCTTGCTCTTCGTTTTCTTCCTCTTGCGTCTACGAATTAGGCAATTTAATGCCCAAACCCACCCAAAAATACTCTTCCCAGCGTCTTCTGCCTAAGGAACAAGTACCGTGACAGTGTGTGAATAAATAAAAATTTACCCGTAATTTAAAATAGGAGACGTTTCAATTTCCATAACTTTCTGATAAAGCCGTATTCCATTCTCACTCGTAGATTGGCAGGCCATTTCATGGCGCATTACCAACTGCAGAGATGCTTACGCAAGAAAAATAAGTGGTATACAAAGAACATAATCAAGCAGGAGAACATAAGATAATTTAAGAACAGTGACATCCCTATCAGTACGGCCACTGACCGTCCGCAGTCGCTTAGTAACAAGTCGCTTAGTAACAATTTCCTCACTGCCGCACGAAATTATACATTCAATTTGGTACGCTCTGTACATACATACATACATACATACATACACATACACACAAACACACACAAAGGTAAGTCACAAGTTTACTTGGAACTACTACTACAGAAATCTCTCGCCGAAGGCAGGTCTGTCAGCTGCGGATTTCAGATGTCCACGGGTTTCTAATATACCTCGTTCAAACAACAGCGGTATTTGGTTTTATGTATCCCCCGCCCTAACCCAAGACTTTAATTTGCGTTGACCTCTGCACACGGCTAGGATTGGTGGCTTCGGCATAACAAATTCTCCTTCGCTGGGGGCAGGCAATAATGGGAGCAGAAAGGGTCTTTCCGTAAACCTTTCTTGTATTTTGAACATCATCGTTGTACAGCGCCCTCTTATAACAGGACGGCGGGTCTGTCCTGTACCCAATGTCTTAGTCTTTGTCAAGTACAGGCATTTAACATATTTACACTTCAGGAATAGTAAACACAATGAATTTTTATTCAGAAGGTACATACACACATACATACATACGCACACATACATACATACATACATACATACATACACACATACATACATACATACACACATACATACATAAATACACACACACATACATACATACATACATACATACATACATAATACATACACACACATACATACATAAATACATACATACACACATACATACATAAATAAATACATACATACATACATACATACATACATACATACACACACACATACATACACACATACATACATAAACACATACATACATAAATACATACATACATACACACACATGCATGCATACATACATACACACACACATACATACATAAATACATACATACATACACACACATGCATGCATGCATACATACATACATACACACACACACATACATACATAAATACATACATACATACACACACATGCATGCATGCATGCATACATACATACACACATACGCGCACGCGCGCAGTATAGAAAAGGCCCCTGCCAGCGCATGTTCAGTACAGCAGATCATGCCTTAACTCTCTGAGCCATTGCTATAATGGCAGCTTAGTCACTTGAACGGACGTAAGCTTCAACACCGCCAAGTTTAGCCTCGTCCAACGTTGCGAAAATTTTTATTCTCATACTCTGTATGGTGCCTGTTTTCTGCCTGCATTACTTTTATGAAATCATACACGCATGCAATTTCGAAAACCACACGCAAATCTCGAATCGGTGGGTACCCTGGAAAGCTGCCAATCATGCCGAGAACGTTGTGCAGGAGCTGCCGTTTCTAAAGGTAGGTGTCTGCCGCAATTTCCTAGGCGGGGGCTGGCATAAGCTATTGTCAGCTCTTCTTTGCTCAATAAAAAAATAAGTAGATTCAGTTAGCCTTCAGTCAGTATTAACACAGACGCGAGGTCTCTGCACAGCAGTTTTCTACAAGGCTTTGTTATTCTGAAACCGCAGTGCTATCGGGAGCGCAGTCCCCCTGCTGATGAAGTCTTGTATGTAATTCTGCAGAGAACCAGGCACTTTCTTTAAAGCCATACCGGGACTTGCAGATAAATGAGTGAAGTTGCCTTGACATGTGTCCTAGCATTGTATTTTAGTGCATGATTCTCACTAGTCACTGCGCTAAAACGAAGTGAAAGACTACATCACAACTTTCTCCTCTAACCCACATAATTCCACTGAATGAAGGCAAAGGTCATGACATGTAGTACGCCACGAGACACAGCAACTTATCTAACGAAGGAAGTCATAATCCAGAAAATTAAATGGACGCGCGCCTGCTCAATAGGTCAATAAACTGTCAGCTCTAGCACAGTGGTAACTTACAGCTTGTGTATGCGCACTGCCTGCCTCTTTAGCCCACAGTGTAGTGTTTAGAGGTTTCAAGTGACAGAATAGCGACTACTTCCCTACACGGCGTTAACCAGCTGGTCCTCGTAACAGAGGCGGGGGGATGTTTCTTGAAGGCGGAAACTGAAATCTTAGGCGCAAATGCAAACCTGTCGCACGGCATATGGACAACGTTAAATGTTAAATACAGTCGCAAAAACAGCAGAACGACTACAATGGGTTTAGGTGCAGAAGCGTGGAAGTGGCCTGTCTATAGACGCCTTCTGACATAATATTATCTCATAATGAGGACGAACTGGCTGTCCGCCCGCCAGCATGTTTCAACTCCCGAATCACTGGATGGAGCCCGATTAACACTGGTACTGGGCACCTACCCTAGAAGTTGAAGCAAAAATTCTATTTATATAAGCTCAAACAAAATTCTCGTGAACTTCTAGGAAAAAAAATCATCGTGTAAACAAGACCTACAAGTTAAACGTGACCCATTTTTCGATGAAAACAAAATAATTTGTGACTCCGTGCAGAGTTGTACCTGCAATGCAATTAGCCTTGAAACAGTAAAGTGCAAAACATGAAGACCAACGGAGTAAGAAAAGTTACAGATGACGCCTTTAGAAAATACGTGTTCTTAATCCAAATTACACAGCACCTTTCTTCCACTCTTGCTAACTGCTATTCTAGCAATTCCCTGGATACTGATCACAGGAAAAATACTGAAAAATCGCTCAGTACAACCCATCTCTGTAATGATATTCGAAGCCGGGACTTGCTTCATAGGTTATAACCTTTACAGTATGCGGTTTGGTAGGACAGGCATTAACGAATGTCAAGGTTTATCATGCAGGTGTGCGGAGAACGTGACACGTGTCTGTAATACTGATTTCTTTACAACATAAGTTTGCAAAAACGACACAAACTGTACGTCTACTAAACATTTCCCGAGTTATCTGTTTAGAAAATAATGCCTCCGGACTATGCAAACGGGTGACATATTTCAAAAATGCGAGCCGCATAGGAGACATTTTACGCCCATCCCCAACTAATACTAAACAAATGCTACATGTTCTGAAAAGGAATACGCCAACCACACCAACAACTCTGGTCAAGAAAGGTTAATATCCCAGACCGCGTCCCAGTATAATCATAATAGAGGAGCCGCCAGAAATATCATTTTCGCGGAAATTATTCAGTTCCCCAGTTCAGGGTCTTCTCAGAGCAATTTACCACTGACCTTCACACACATAATATCCTTAGTTCCAGCCGGGAGTGTGCCGGCAGGACAGCCGTGGAATCGTGGTTCAATTCCCGGCAGCGGCAACACATGATTCTCTTCTCCAGACTGCCCAGACCGGCTTCGGAGATCACGCAGCCTCATGTTCACTGGGTACTGGGGAGCGCTTCCTCTGGAGGGGAAATTTCCGGGATGTGAATCTGATTCATCACCATCAGTGCCGATGTTTGGAATGGGTAGAGCTATACCACCACTTCCCGAAAAGTCTTCATGGCGTGTGTTGGCACACCTTTACCTTTACCTTCACCTTCCCCTACATTCCTCCGTCGCTCGGACAATCCAGAATTCACCGTTCCAAGCATAAGGCAGTTTCGTTCACATGGGTTACGTATTATAACAGTATCCATAGCTGCATCCTCTTTTGCATTCTTGCGTCTTTTAGAGCAATGTCCTCCGACTGCGGAGGAACACAGTTCGCTACTTGTTGTGGAAGAATCAATGCTCTCTGTTGACAAAGATATCGTGTCTAACGCATTATTCTTTTTATTCATGTTTTATACATCTAACTAAGTTTTCATGTTTGCCTGTCAAAGATCTGCGTCTAACAACCCCATTCTGCAATGAAAAGCACCAACTAAATGTCATATTTTCAGTCCTTAGTGAAATTCCATGCAGGACAAAATCACACCACAAAGATGGGTAACGAACCTCTTGCAGATATGACAAAGTTCAAACGTCTGGGGAACTCTTTAACAAGTCAAATTACATTCATGAAGAAATTAAGAGCAGACGGAACTTAGGGAATGCCTGCAACTATTCGTTCCAGAAATTTTGTATTCCAGCCTGCTATGCAAAAATGTAAAGGCTGAAGTACAGAGAACTATAGTGTTGCCTCTTCTTTCATATGGGTGTGAAACCTGGTCTCTAGCAAAGAGGAAAGAAGGAACACGGGCTAAACGCGTTCGTGCTGAGGAAGCTATATAAGCCTAAAAGAGGGGAAACGGGGAGCTGAAGGAAAGTGCGTAATGAGGAGCTTCTTGGTCAGCATTCCTCACCAAATATTACTCGGGTGACCAAATCAAGAATGAGATGGGCGGGGCATGTGGCACGTATGAGCAGACGCGCACACCGGTTTTGGTGGGGAAACCTAAGGAAAAGAGACCACCTGGGAGACGTAAGCACAGACGAAAGGTAACATTAAAACAGATCTACAAGAAACGTAATTTGAGGGCGTGGACTCGGATGATGGTTCAGGATAGGGGCAAGCGGCGGGCACTTGTGAACACGGTAATAAACCTTCGAGTTTCACACAATGCAGGGAATTTCTCGACTACCTGATAAACTGCTAGCTTATCAAAAAGGGCACTGGTCCATGCAGCTGCTTAGTCTGTAAAATTCCTCAATAAAAGGCAATGTCAGTCAAAATGTTGTCACACGGACCCCCACTTTATATGTTGCCCGATATGGCATAATACTATATATCAAACATCAACTTACAGACAGTGTGCACGATGGTGGACCTGGCAATGCTGTGTTTTATTCATCTCATTCAGAAAATATACAGCGCTATATTTGGCTTTCATAACTCTGACACAGCACAACGGGTAGGCTGGTGTACGAGCAAAGGATGGGAAGACCCAGATGACAGAAACAGTGATGTGAACGGTAAATCGCAAAAGCTGTACGAAAATACTGAGATCAAGGCGAAAGTCTGCAGTCACTAAGCACAAATTACTCGAAGGTATTCAGAACATCCGGGCCTAACATCCCATGAATAAGCACTCAAAAACACTGCGGCAGAGTTCCATTCGCTGCTCTCAGAGTAACAATGAACGTGCGGTAAGAACACTTTTCTTTTCAACGCCACCTTAAGGCTACCACACCAGTTACGGAACCAGTCTTTTAATGTAACGACATCCTACTCCAAAGGCAATGCACCTCAGTGCCTACGCTCAAGCTAGTTCACGTCTGGCTGTCCACCTAACCAAAGAAAACAGGTATACCATACATGTCAAAGCGCGTAACCACCCTACGGTTAAGAAATACATGCATTCCTTGTCCAGTTAATGGTGTTTGCAAACGACTGATAATATACGCGATATTATTACCCTGTAACACCGTTTCTTTAGAGAACTCAGTGCTCTGTTAACAACTGTCCGATTACTGTGACTTGGTAAACTGCCAACAGTCAAACCTGAGTGAGGCAGTAACAGGTTAGCGCAGCATCTGTGAAAAAAAAATCTTCCCTGTTTTTCTGGAAAATATTTAACGCAAGCCTAGAACTTCAGACGACGTTGTAAGACGAATAAAAATGTCTTGCGCATGAACCGATCGATCAATTCCAGAAACATAACGCAGAGTGGGATCGAAATCTTCTGGCAGCTGTCTGCGTATGCAGCCCGCAGTACTAGTGGAGTGGGGGCCATAGCACGGGCGTTCGGAGGGGTCAAATGTCACCATCATAGTCGCCTCTATTATCAAAGCACAGTTTTGTGATCTTACCTCGGCACATCGTCTGTAATGCGTGTTCTGACATATACTTCCACACACGGTACGCTATTTCACGCCCTCGCTTAAGGTTAACTCTACGGGTTTCCTTCGAAGACAGTTCCATACTGAAGTATAACCAGCCTTGGGATTATATGCATTTTGAAGCATGCAAAGTGCATATAATTCCAAACCTGGTCATAAATACCTTAAATTAGCTCACTGTAATTACACGAATAGAAACAGAAATCCATAAAATCAGAGGAAGAATATTTTAGGCTTAGGATTACATGCATATTGCGTATTGTAAAATTCATGTAATCCGAAGCCCAATTATGACTTCTTGACCCTTGAAGGTGGGACGGATACGTTGTCCCGAAACGTCGGTAAAGGATTACCATTCGATACTGCGTGATACCCCAGAAGAGCGCAGATCTCATCGACATCGATGGAAGCGATCACAGACAGGAATCATCAGACCTGTGGACTTTATTTTGTAGGGTACGATATAAAACAGACAGCGTGCCGGTCCTCCGAAAATTCGCTGCTGTTCTGTCTGTGAACCAGATGTGACAACCACCGCTGTATGAGACAAGCTCGTGGTATTTAGCGCGCTCCGTTTGTGAATCGTGATGTCATATTTGTTTAACAACTTGGTAAACAGCTACACATCACACGAAGTTAATATTTAACAAACATAAGAGAACCACGGGATCGTATCACAGAAGAAGTCACTCAGGCGACTCTCCCACTTCCCGGTAACTGGTTCTCCATATACAAATCGGTGAAATTGGTCAAAGTAGCGGTTTAAGTGTTATGGTATTATTTACAAGAAATGTCAACAGGGATTCTAACGCAGGGTCACTGACACGACATGTTCTAACACGCAAACAAATAATGTGATTGCCACCTCCCTGAGCAAAACATTTGGTTAGTACAAAGCCAAGCAAAATTTTGGCCAACATGACATGGCCGTGAAGCTCCAAGACTGCGTTCTGCGTTCACGACGTTAAGAGTGCATACAACGAAGATCTGCTTTAATTTTTACGACGTATGCGCAATTGCATAAATGTGACGTCGCATCTGTCCATCCGTTCACATGTTCACTTCCGTACTGTTCGACGGACAAGATAACGTTATGATGAAGTAACGTTGATATGGCATCTCAAAATTACTCACATAACAGTCCAGCGGTGCAAAAACTCCAGGCGCCAGGTCGCCGTGGCGACTAAAATTAGTACGGTGGCGCTTAACCCTTTAAAGACGAAGCGTATCTATTTTATGTAAGGACTCAGTGCGTACCGCGCTGTAAACACTCTCCGTCTCGGTTATAAAAAACCAGTCAGTGAACGCTGTATAGGGAAATAATTGCTGTTTGTTCTGAGATCTGTACAAAACACATGAAGCAATGTGGGCACCACGTAGAATTTTTTAATGTTAAACCTGGTGGTATGTAAAGTTACCGCTAGGCTTTAAAAGGTTAATATATGTGGATCCTCAATGTGGAGCGTCCTTCATGTCACCCTTCTGGCGGCTAAAATTCCGTAACTTTGTACACTCCTGAAATAGTCTACACCAAAATCTGCTGGACAAATTTAATTTCTATTGTTCGTCTCGGTCGCATACTATCCCCGCTTTACATGAAGCTCGATTAAACATCACCTTTCATTGGGGGGGGGGGGGGGGAGGTGTCCCAATGTACAAGAACTTGGAACTTGAGAAGCACATACCGTGAAAGTTTACAACTGTATTTGAAACACCTCTTCTATGTGGCGTATACCGCATGAAATACCCGGAAATACGAGCTAATGAAGTGTCATTATCTTTGGAGTACCCGACATGTATCTCCAAGCAATCAGCATGAAGATCACTGACGTACGCGAAGTCGGTAAGAGCTAACACCATGCAGGAACGCCTTTTTTGAGAGAATGATATTCCCTCGGCTGTTCTCAGCCGCGTTTAGAAATAAGAGTATTCCAATTTCATCACCACCTACATCCCCCCACCCCTCCACGCCCCTGATTCCTGCTAGCTATGTTGCAAGCAGAACCATAAACAAGCTACAAACAGGCCCTACCGAGCTGACGTTAAGACGTTCTACGGAGCAAGCCAACTTTCCTGCAGTGACACGCTGAATATGCTGAATCAGAATTACAGCACAGCAGAGCAAGACAGTTACAGACTGGTGAAAGTTTTCGTATAATTATGTGACAATATGAAGATACGGGAATTCAACAAGGGTCAAATTACAGTAACAACAGACGTCTGACGTTCTCACAGCAATCACTATAACAATCTCTATCGTCGGGGTTATGATGCCGTATGGGGTAAGGGTCAACCCATGGCATTAGTATGCAGGCACAGAAGGGAGGCAGACGTACAGCTGCATCCCATTCGCAACCTAGGCGCTATAAGGGATTATGCCGTGTAGTCTGGTATAGGTGAACGAATGTTTCAGATGATCCTCATGCTTCCATCAGGTTAGGTGAATAAATCTACCCTGACGACGGAGGCAGTAAAATCATCTGAAACATTCGTACACTTCAAACGGGAAAGGAACATCCTGCATACAATAAAACGAAGGAAGACTAATTGGATTGGTCACATAATGCGTAGGAACTGATGTCTACAACTCGTTATTAGAGGAAATATTGTAGGGACGGGAAGACGAGGAAGAGGACGTAAGCAGCTACTGGCTAACCTTAAGGAAATAAGATACTGGATGTTGAAAGAGGAAGCACTAGTTCGCAATCTGTTGAGAACTCGCTTTGGAAGACGCTATGGACCTGCCGTAAGACAGAGTACATAATGATGAGAATGGTGATAATGCTACCAAACTAGAAGGCATCACAAGCAATATTTACAGTAACAACTGTTTTTCTTTTAAACAGCGTAAGAATATGTGTTAAGATTTGCTACAGTTCAATAATCGACACAAACACTTTGAAACTTGTCCACCGGACAGGCGATCTTCTCATTCGGTGTATTACAGCCTCCAATATGCAAGCAGCTTGAATTTGGGTATGGACAAACGACGGAGTCTCGGTGTTCTTGCTTACGGTCCCCATGCGGCTGTCAGAGGGCGTCGTAACAGACATCGACACCCTCCTGCCAATACCCTCACAATTCACCATTCATAATATCTAGGCCTACCGCTCCGTATCATACGCCAAAGCGTACGCTGAGTAAGAAACAACCTTAGCCTGTATCAACGCAGTTAAACCGAACCAAACCAAACCGTGTTTGTTGCCAGTATATTTACCGCAGCTTCAAATCCTACCAGTTTACTGAAATAACGTACAAATCCACTGCTGGCTCCTCACTACGAATTAATCTCCATCATCCTGCGATCCCATGCTTCATGATTTTACGAATTACCGATTATCTGAAAGTACTAAAATAATGCCGAGAATATTTTCTTTTAAAGAAGGTGAACCGAAAGTCACAGTTCAGTCAGCGCCAGTTCTCGTATTGTGGAAGTCCCGTGTTCAATTATCGGCCCCAGAGACCAAAATTTCATGACATCCCTGAAGTCTTTACACGTAAATACACGAAAAGTAACTTAGAACAGGACACAATATCCACGTTCCAAATTCTTTCCTCTCCATCATTCATAATGTTGATACCATTCGACACTGTGGTATCACAGCACTAAACAAAGCAACTGAAAACACTGACACGGTAAGACAGGCTCATAATAACGGTGAAAATATGTCCAACACAAGGCCGATGTACTACTTCATTATGGCTTCAATGTATTGAAGGAAACAGAGATTCAATATGCAAGGCATATTCACAGTTATCTTGGCAGCAGTATCGATACAATGAACTATAGTTAAGATAACAGTATGACTGATTTTTACATTGCTTATCTCGTG
Source organism: Coptotermes formosanus (assembly GCA_013340265.1). NCBI lineage: Eukaryota > Metazoa > Arthropoda > Insecta > Blattodea > Rhinotermitidae > Coptotermes > Coptotermes formosanus. Next base: position 509,173 of record BLKM01008651.1, on the reverse strand, counting down.
CATTGTGCAAAGAAACTTATGTAACACCAACAAATGCACTATTCTATATTTTATACGTAATGTCTTTGGCGTAGTCCTCACCACTTCTACCTACTCACAGTAGGTGTCGAGGTTATTTTCACTTGATCACATTCAGGCACACCACAGTCGGCAGGACTCCTCTGGACGAGGGATCGACCCGTCGTACAGGCCTCTACCTGACAACACACTCACAAGAGACAAACATCCATGCCCCCGGTGGGATTCGAACCCACAATCCCAGCAAGCGTTCGGCCGCAGACCAACGCCTTAGACCGCGCAGCCACTGGGATAGGATGTCTTTTACACAACTCCTAAATGTTTCGGCGTTATTATCTCGCCATCTTCATTCAAGTACCTGACACCTAAGTTTCTATGAAACTTACATCAATAAAATAGTGCTGTGGTTGGTAATGTAAAGCAACAGCTTTCGCTTCTTAAACTACCCCGAAGATGGAGGAAACAGGCCCCTTCGAAACGCCGGTAATTATCAGTCCACCCGACGTTATGTCCCAAACCCTGATCTTAAAATATAATTCACGATTAATTGTAAAGACCACACTGTACGTAGAGCCTCCTCTCGGGTGTGTTTTTACGTGCCACTGTGCTCAAGCGTTAATGTACGCACTTGCAGGCAGAAGGGGCTCGACTCATAAAGACAACGCACTGGGAACATTCTTGTACGTCACACATGTTTGCAATATTATTCACGAACAAATGGATGCCGTATTCCTTTACAGTTCGCGTGCCAACAGTGCAACAAAAAAATCAGAAATGATTCTTTTGCGGCGTAATCCGAATCGTCAAAAAAAAAGTACCGTTGCAGAACTCAAAGTTACTGCCACCACAAAAAAACTGGCACTGAACTGCATCCATAGTTCACAACATCAAACCCGGTCTGCCTTGCCCCACATACTACCCTATCTAGGTTTGTGTCTCCCTAGTGTAAGGCGACCATTCGCCCCGTATTTTCGGGGAAAGTCTCCGAAATAAGACACGTCTCGACTAATTTTGTCCCCGATTTTGTAGTAGTTCTTTATTTTGCCCATTTTCTTCCGTGTTTCTCTTAATATTCTCTAGAATGGAGACTTTCTTGCATCCTTTTAGCCACTTTCCCGACGAGGGGATGGCAACAGTGCTGCGCATGGAGCGGTAAACACTAAATATGTAAACAAACATGACTGGAACGTGTGTATCGTTTTAATTGTTATTTCAATGCTGTCCCCCTCCCAAAATAGGCCATGGAAAAATCTGTCCCTTTATCTTAGTGGTCTCTTTACGTGACATTTCCGAACAAGGACATCAAATGTATTTCTTGCTTCCTGTATCTGTGCTGCACAGTCTGCCTTCCTAGATTAAATAAATAAAATTAAAATCAGTTAGTTTTGTGCACAAATTATGTAAATTATCGATGATTATCACAATACTGTTACATCAGCAATCTTAGATGCAGTTCATCGTTACGTGACTACCTCAATCAACTTTTAATGCCACTGCCTTAGATTCAAACAGGACCATACCATTCACCGTACAAGGGCTTCAACTACTTTTAATCTCTACCTCTTCCCTTAGGATAGAAGATCTGGCTTCGTACTAATACAAACATTATGGCGGCATATAATTCTGTATGCATATCTTTTATTTTACAAACCTACTTTCCTTATATTATATGGAAAAGCAGTTATATTTTATTACCACGTCAATGTGCCCCACGGAGTGTCTGCCCCCCCCCCCCCAAAAACGTTACAAATAAAGGGACGAAATTTTATAATACATAGTACATACACACTATGGCACTAAACCCTACCCAGCCTATGCAATGTTAGTTTCCCATCACCAATAATCCCACGATGGTGATAGGAAGAACATCTGATGTGGCTGCCACGCTAAGGTCACTTAATACAGATCCTGAAATTTGGCACAGTGAAATATTTTCGAAAAAATCCAGATTTAATTTGGATTATCTTTACACAATGTAAATATCAAAAGGCGTACATCAGGCTTCGGTTTGCTGGTGATAACTAGAGTCGGGTATATCAAGAACAGAACCACATTTAAAAATGAAATATTCACTGATATTTAAATAATCAAATTAAGCACAGAAATGCGTCATTCTGTTGTACAGACATTCACAATGTCTTCTGCATTAACCCTTTAAAGACGAAGCGTATCTGTTTTATATAAGGACTCAGTGCGTACCGCGCAGTAAACACTCTCCACTTCGGTTATAAAAACCAATCTCTTAATGTTTTATAAGGCAAAAGTTGCTGTTTGTTCTGAGATCGTACAAAACACATAAACGAAATGTGGGCACCACGTAGAATTTTTTAATGTTAAACCTGGTCGTATGTAAAGTTACCGCTAGGCTTTAAAAGGTTAAGAGACCGCGTAGCCTGGCAATTAATTACATACAGGCTAGTCCGAGATCCAACAACACGCCACTTGTAAATCAATGGTTCAAACAAATCCTCGATCACTTTCTTTAACAGTCTGCTACCCAAAATAGCCTCGCCTGCACAACATACACTGTAACTCCACTAACTTGTGACAAGGACAAGCACAGAAACTTGGTAACACACCCAATCTTATTAAGTGCAATGTACAACTCAAAGCATTTACGGGCACAATGTGGAAACGCGCACATCCTTATTACGCTGTAAGTATGAATCACAGAATTAATATAGACACGTGCGCCCCCGGAGGGACTGCCTGTGAACGGTTACAAACGACAGTATTGTTAAGCGTTTACAGCACAGTGGTTCTGCATACAAACTGCTTTAACGTTAGGAAACTCTGCATTTATGAGTCACGTATAATTATCAGAATAAACACAGGTTATTTGTCTACTTGTTTTCTGTGAGGTAGGGACTGAATTTCTAATTATTTAGAAGAAAGTCGAGCTTCAAAGGGCTAATCACAACGTTCAAGTAGTTTCTGCTCACTGTGATGCAGATTGAAGAGAAAGGATTCTTAATGCGCCACAGGCTGAAGCTGTGATCTACGTGACAGGATCAGAACTATTTCATTATGTAACGCTGCGTTGGCCCGGCGTAAGCACTGAACAAGTCTAGGTCTACTCGCTCTTACACTTGTGTTCGCAACGCCATCGCTCAAAAAACCGTAAAAACCGCTCATTTTAAACCGCGCACGAATATAGAAACAATTTGGAACAATGCTCCAGAGCCACAATAAAACAAGAGAGACAATGTATGCATAACGTAACATTGTTGCGCGTTCGCGTAATGCTTGTATGTCCTCGGCTATCCTAACAGCCTAATACCATTTCAGTCAGAGAGAGTGCTTTTATGGCGATTAATGTTGCCGGTAAGGTAACAATAAAATTTACTTAGGCCTTCCCGTAAAAAGTCGAACTTTTTATCCGATTTTAACCAAATCTGGAATTTCTCGACAGGTTTTCATGAAAGCCTCCATACATAAAATTTCTCGTCAACCCGTCCAGTGGCAGCCACACAGATACATGCGGACAGACAGACTAACAACCTGCTACCATTTCAGTCAAGCAGAACGCTTTTATGGAGATTTAATATCGCCGGCAACAATAAAATGTACTTGGCTCTTCATGTAAAAAGTCCGATATTTTTTGCACTTTAACCAAATTTGGATTTTCTCGCCAGATTTCCGAACAAGCCCCCAATTAGCAAATTTCACGGAAATCCGTACAGCAGGGGCCGCACCGATATATGCAGACAGACGGACACGACGAACGTTATTGGCGCTTTTCACGACTACGTGAACGCGCCTACGAACTTAGGCGCTGGACTTGCTTAGCCCCGATCCCCAGCATTACTGTATTTAAAAAAAAAATCCTGCCTGAGGAGGAGGTTAGTGACCTTGATCGTAGATACAGAAACGATCCCGTCATCTTATCCGGCTTCCTGTGACAGTTTCCGGACTCGTGCTGAGGATCCGGGATGTGGGGACCTTCACGAAGAGGAAGCAACCTCGGTCCATGTGCAGCTGCGTTGCTACAGAAGCTTCTCTCTTCCTCCGGTACAGACACCAACCGAAAACCGACGAATTATTGATGGGCAGTGACGTCAGGTTCACAGGTAGTGGGCAGTTTTGGAACAGATCGTTCAAATCCCTTGCCCCCAGCCTATCCTAACGTCACTTTCAATTCTAATCGTCCACAACCCTCAAGGTCCAGGTGCACGGGAAACACAAAGACATGGCGGAGGAAAGCTGGCATACTGAAATATTTGTCTTCTTTCAGTGCTGAGCATTTAAATTCCACTAAACGTATTCTTCTATAGGCCTATTATAAAATTACAGTATCGCACATATCATAGACCTTTAACGCACTCTTTTTGTACAAATTAACGCCTGATCTACACATAATTCGTCGTTGTCTTCTGCTTTTAGGTGCTTCTAAGTTTTAATTAATGACATGGTATCTACATGCTATCCGGCAAGCCTGGCACGAAGGGCAATATACTGTTGCTTTTAGTCTACAGTGTATTTTCATGTCCATCCCATTATCTCAGTGTATTTCTTCAAACAAAAGAACATGTAACTTTAGACTTCAATGAGTGTTAGAGATGAGCTACATTAATTTTTCCGCTGCAAACCTGCAACTTGATGTGGCCACAGAAACTACTCACCGACGTCTATGAACCATCACCGTTTACTTTCACCATGACAATTTCGCGTTCAACTTCTAACGAGGTACCTGGGTGACAGTATGTCGTGACTCTTCCACAGAGCCACTTAGATAATGTATTTCACGTAACGCGGGGGGGGGGGGGGGGACAGTCAAAAAGAAAGTGCACTGATATTTCCAATTACGTACTTAAACGGAGTAAATGCAGTCACTATTTATGCTTCTTTGCGTCTGTTTTTTTAACATCCAGCAACAACCTTGCCTATGTCCTCGGCAAACAATGTTAGTACAATTTAAACAGGAAAGCATGAAGGAGCAAAGGTATGAGAAGCAAGACAACGGATATCTGTTCTCTTCTGCTACTTCGTATGCGGACAGAACACCTATTAGTTGCGTGATTCAGTACACGCACAGTGAAGTCATTTTCATATTACCGTACCAAATACACTTACACTTCATAGTATAATGGCTACATCTTAATTAAAATCGTGCTTCATACAGGGGAATGAAGTTTGTTCTCCTGGTACGATCTTCTGTATATGCATTCATGAATTGCACGGGTATAATCTTATCAGTGCAAGAGAATGACGACGGATCTTTATTCCAAACAGCATACCCATACAACTGTCAAAGTCGTGGTTTGCTCACAACAGTTCTCCGAAGTTTACATCACGCAGCAACTGCGACAATGTTACGAACTCTTTGGAGGAATTTCCGCTACGCCTACTACTTTACAACACTCCGTAATGAAATATTTATATATTTCTCAGCTTATCAGACTACAAATTTCAGTATTTTATGCAGAACGTCAAATGGGAGATTTCTTTCAGATCAATCAGACTGAATTGTTAGAAGGGAGATAGTGACCCACTTAAGGAACGCAGCGAATATTAAATTATGTGAAACAATGTTACACAGCTTGTGATCTATGGCTTAATTTACGTATATCCGAAAATTTCGCCGTTACATAACTTCATGGTGCAGAGTATTTCTTCCGATGTTGCTACTGCTCATCTAGTCATAAAATTATCCGCTCCTTATCGAAACCGCATGCTAATAAATGTGTTCAAGGAACTAACACGGACCTCTCCCCAGCAAATAAATCCAGTTCATATCCGGATTAATATGAAAATTATCCTCCCATCTACGGGCAGGTCCTTCCCTTCAGGTTTCCTCAGCCTTTCATATGCATTTCTCATAGCTGTGATGCACGCTACATGTATGGCCCAGCTCATTCTCCTTTTTATCACTCTGGTGAACAGCAGATGTCATGCAGATAATCGGTGAATATTTTACTCTTCTCCACAATCCTGTTGTATCAGTCTCTCAAGTCCAAATATTCTGCTCAGGTGCATTGTCTCAACGCCCTCAATATCTGTTCTTTCTACAAAATGCAGTATCAGCATTAAGTTCAAGTTCCACAGACATATACAGCAACCGGTGCAATTTCTGTCATCAACCTTTTAATGTTCACGTTTTCAGACAGGAGACGGGAACACAAAACAAGAGAAGCCTGGCTTAAACGGCACCCGGGAAGAACGGAATCCTGTCTTCAAAGGAAAACTTTCACAGTCCCAATGCTCTTTATTTCCAAATAACTAACAAACTCCATGGAGCAGAGGCCTTCTTGAGACGCTAACAGTTTCTCACCTAGTCAAGGAATTGCCCGCATTTTATGGAACCCGGAGGTTCATTACCGCATTCACAAGAGCCCCCCCCACATGTCCCTATCCTAAGCCAGCTCAATCCAGTCCATGCCCCATCCCACTTCTTTAAGATCCATTTTAATATTATCCTCCCATCTACGCCTGGGTCTCCTAAGTGGTCGCCTTCCCTCGGGTCTCCCTACCAAAATCCAGTATGCACCTCTCTTTCCCCATACGTGCTACATGGCCAGCCCATCTCATTCTTCGCGATTTGCTCACCCGAATAATACTTTACTTCCAAATACGTGTATTAAACGTAACCTGCCCGCAACGGAAAAAAATCCCGTCCCTTGCGGTTTCGTTATAGTCAGGTTTCACTGTATTATGAACAGAATGGCAGGAACCATCCCCCCAACGTGCCCCGTTAGTATGTTCTTAACCCTTTAAAGACGAAGCGTATGTGTTTTATATAAGGACTCAGTGCGTACCGCGCTGTAAACATTCTCCACTTCGGTTATAAAAACCAGTCTGTTAATGTTTTATAAGGCAAAAGTTGCTGTTTGTTCCGAGATCCGTACAAAACACATAAACGCAATGTGCGCACCACGTAGAATTTTTTAACGTTAAACCTGGTCGTATGTAAAGTTACCGCTAGTCTTTAAAAGGTTAATTTACTCCTAAATGCAGGCCTAATTATGAGCTGTCACTGTCGTTCGTAAATTTCAACTCTGACGCATATTTGACGGATTAGCTACCTTTGTACTTTGGCTGTGTTCTGTATTCTGCTGACGGAACATTATATAAACGGCGTGTACTGCTCGACAAGGCGTGCTCAACCTTTCGTGTGGAGCGGGCAACTTCGTAAACATTTAGTCTGCATGCGGGCAACATACACAGAACGAAGAATGAATAAGTATAGGTACAATTATTTGTATGATTTTGTGTGTATTTTCTATACGTTACGTGAAATAAAAACATAAACTACTGAAACTATGGAAATTTTGTAAAAAATACAATGCAGAACCTTGGCTAGGCTGTCACTATCTTAGCGTATTTTTTAACCAATTAATTAGTAACGTGCCGATCCCCAGTGGCCGCGCGGTCTATGGCGTAGGTCTGCGGCCGAGCGCTTGCTGGGATCGTGGGTTTGAATCCCACCCGGGGCATGGATGTTTGTGTCTTGTACAGTGTTTGTGTTGTCAGGTAGAGGTCCATGCGACAGGCCGATCCTTCGTCCAGAGGAGTCCTACCGACTGTGATGTGTGTGTGTGAGTGTGATAAAAGTGAAAAGAAACAATCTCGACACCTGCTGTGAGTAGGCAGAAGAGGGAAGGCCTGCGTAATTAGTAACGTAATGCATGTATCCATAAATAAACAGCTCCTAAGTTCCCAAAATTGCTTTGACGTTCTACTTCGCCTTTACCAGCTAAAGAGTTAAACGACGTTTTTCATTTAGAATATCTTCGCAGGCAAATTATGTGTCGCGGGCGATTTTGCATGTGAACTACGGGTTGATCTGCCCTGTTCTGAACTACCCACCCACCCCCCCCCCCCACACACACACATTCATAAACAATTATGTATACTGTTACAAGAAACAACCGCCCGAATGCATGAGAAAATTAAACGAATCTCAGATCTAAAGCATTACTGATATGACAATTAAAGGCAAGGCAGGTCACGCAACACCTGTCATACGGCACGTTTTCTTGGCGGTTTATTTTACGACGCTATCAGTAACTAAAAACTGTACAAAAGTGTCGAGTGCTGCACATTAACCACCGTCGCTTCCTATCAAGTTCAATTCGTTAATGTAAGAAATACACTTCATTGCTACAAAGCCGCACACAATTATTGCCTACTTCGGACGGTGTCAGCTGACGTAATACAGAAATCGATCTGTTCCCGAATATCCTCAATCCCCACAATTCTACGATTCCAGATCCTCACTTTAGACTGCCAAAATCCAAGTCGGCTAAGCGGAAATTAAGTTGAGGATAAAGACAGAGAAATCTTGAGCAACATGCATCTTAACTTCAGCACTAGTTCACACAGTTCCCTGAATGAGGCTGAACCGTCGCGACACACGGAAGTGTGACAGTTGACAGCGTGTAATCTCTTGACTAACACACCAAGCTGTCGAAGCCATTGTACTTTACGTCAGCATTTAGTTAGCTCCAACAGACATACGTAAAAGAGTGAATGTATGTTCGCGAGCTGTCTTCAAAAACAAGTTCTTAGGCTATAACATCATGGCATTCGTATGTCTGAAAACACATGACATCAAATATGATTGCAGAAATTCACCTCATTTTATGTTGTGAACTCATTCGACAGTGGTTCAAGCGGAAACGCTTCTGACTTGTATCTGGGAAGTGCCCGATTCGAATACTGGTCGGCTCACACACTATTCTGACATAAATGGTGGCTTGATTTATAAGTAATTCTTACATAGCGCCGTCAGTATAGCTACTCGCTACGGGCTGGACAGTCCGGGGATCGAACCCCGGTAGGGGTGTGATTTCCGCACTCGTCCACACCGGCCCTGGCGCCCACACAGCCTCCCGCACAGTGGGCGCCGAGTCATTCCATGGGGTAAAGCGGCCGCCATGGGGCGTCAACCACTCATTCCATGGGGTAAAGCGGCCGGCATGGGGCGTCAGCCACTCATTCCATGGGGTAAAGCGGCCGGCATGGGGCGTCAATCACTCATTCCATGGGGTAAAGCGGCCGACATGGGGCGTCAACCACTCATTCCATGGGGTAAAACGGCCGGCATGGGGCGTCAACCACTCATTCCATGGGGTAAAGCGGCCGGCATGAGGCGTCAACCACTCATTCCCATCTGGCGCCGAGGTTAAAGAAAGAGTTGACCTATACTTCTACTCCCCCTCTGTGCCTTCACGGCAGGTTATAGGTTAAACTTTACCTTTTTACACCACTTCTAGCAACCCGTTTCAAATTTAGAAAGTCACAATCAGGCTAATCTTGCTAAAATATAAAATGCAGAATCCCAATGTGTGTATACAACACATTATATCATGTCCACTGAGGACTGAGATCACATTCCTCACAGCATTATTTACTGGGCAGATTTTGTTGGTCTTATTATCTCATTTTTAGACTGCATCTTTAAACTATGATATTGGTTAAAGTAATATTTGTTATACTGCATCGGAACATTCAAGGACGTAATCGACGTTTTCTGAATCACTACACGCTTTCCAGTTCACTGCTCAGTCCCTATCCTGCCATTAGATGTATACAGTATGTGATACGATCAAATACTGTTAAATGGGCCACAAATACAAAAAATCTGTTACGGTTGTATTCCCTGATAACGCTTAGTGTTATGTTTCGTGTGGCATGCTCTACCACAGTATTGCCACAGTGCAAAATTAAAGTTTTACAACAAATGCCACAGTATTTCAGGCTACATCGTATTTGACGTTCTGTATTTATTGCACGGTCTTCCCTACTTATCATTCACTATCATTCTACCATTCGTACCTATAAAACCTAAGCAGACGAGAAAACGTCACTAAATGAACTACGAAACAAACATCATGTTCCTCACGCTACTTGTACAGTGTCTTATCAAAGATTACGATAAATCTAATATCATTGTTGTGTCTCAGTGTTGAAGAGAACAGCAAATGTCACGGGGAGATGCAGACAATACGTATAAAGAGCTTCATAATTTGTACTCTTCGCCGAATATTGTTACGTGATGATGATATGGCCAGGACATGCTCAGACATATGGAAAGATGACATATGGGTGACCAAGGCGGACATGAAAGTACAATAATACATTTTATCTCAACCGGCAGTGAAAGTAGCGACAATTCAACTGACTCAAAAGTCTTGTGAACACCGTAATGAGTTTTCGGGTTCCACAAAAGGCACGCAACTTCCAGACCACCTTCTTAAGAACGACTCTGATCCATGGCGCTAAACCTTCTTAGTTAAACGAATGATCAGTCTGTTTTACGTCCGTGGTTAGTCGGGGGCTAATGCGAGCGAATGAGAAATTCGAGACGATACATATCACGACAGGTTTTAAAACTTCTGGGGTCTGGTACGTTACCATAAATAGGCCTGTACTCCTTATCCGGATTACAAAGTTTGCGATCTTTCAGCCTGCCCACACGCACAGTTAAGCATACCTGAAAAGCATCGTGCACTCAGCACCGCGTGAGCCTTGCGACGGGTCATCGCGATGGCGGACGGTCGGTCATTCGCCCATGGAATGCGGTCGTATAAAAAGTGAATGTGTTATGTCCACCGAAGCCGGCTAACGATTAACGCACTCTTGAGGGGGGAACGAAGGGGAAGAGAACAAGAATAGTACGCGCTAGGCGCTAAACTCCTATGATGTACCTAGGACACGTTTCAACGGGTCGCAGGTTGGGAAGGAGTTACACTGAAGACAATGGTGCACGCAACTAGAGTAACCTAAATGTTCAAGCGTCAACCTCTGCATCGTTAATGAAAGGATACCACATAACGCAACGCCACGTTCAAACAAAGGTTCAGACAGACTGGAATCAGAGGGCCAAGGAAATCGCACTACATTTTTCACAGCAAATAGCACATCCTACTTAAGTGCACCCATAGCTTCCTCCTAAGAAAACACATAAACAAGGCAGACAATGTACTTGTGTGTACTATAACGTAGAGTGTGGTGCGTTTGCGTAACCACTGTTGCAATGCAAACGCAACAATGTGTTCCCTTTGTATGGTTGCTGACCTACATGTAGCTCTCAACAGTACAAAACCGTTGAGTGTTGTCATGAGAACACAAGAATGGGAGGGATCCCTCTGCACTGCTGTCGACCCACAAAATATTTCGCGCTGCTGTAATCTATACAAACGTACTTAGGTCTGCACGTGGAGTACCCGACTTTTTGCCCGATTTTAACCCACTATGGAGTCCCTCGACAAACTTTCGCAGAAGTTCCAAATATCAAAGTTCACGGAAATCCGTCCAGTGGAAGCACCGCCGATACATGCTGACAGAAGGACTGACATAAAGAAGCCAGTGACCGCTTTTCGCTATATATGCGAACGCGCCTAAAAACTACGGAAATTCAGATCATATTGTCCTGGCTTCTAGAACAACCGATCAACCGACTGCTGCATATACTTCCCTCTGCTAACATCCCTGAACGTAAAACACATCAAGGACTAACCAACTACTTCCCGCAGTATAGAGGCAGGCAAAGCACAGCCAGTCCCCCCCCCCCAAAAAAACTTCAGTCTGGCCTTCAACGGAATCTGACAGTAAACTCAATATGAATAGGGGTCTTCATTAATTTTTAATTTAATATACATCGTACAAAGAAAATGCTGCTATCTCATAAAATAAGCAAACCTGACATACTGACCATAACGAAAACCCCAAGTTTGCGAGTCCCCGTACCACGGGTTTACCCCTTTTGCTTACCTGTACTGGCTATAAGATACTCGCGTAGGTATCACTCCAGATGATGCTGTTTTATAGGGGTCTTCATCAGGGCTGTGGAGTCGGAAGGAACTTCAGGTGGAGTCGGAGTCGGTAAAAATGTACTTGACTCCGACTCCGACCTCAATCTAAAATCTTATCTAGGTACTCCACCTCCAGAGCCCTGATAGCTACAATAACCATCAGACTTACACTTAAATATAGGTTACAAGTCTAAAAAGTAGCCTGATGATTTACGTGGTGGTGACGAAATGTTTTACAGGCTTACCGTTATTAATGCATATTCCGCTTTTATGAAGAAGGCGGTGTCGGAGCCTCTGTGTACCGACTCCACAGCCCTGGTCTTAGTAAGGATATCTTGCCTGCATTAGTTATTAATAATGTACTGGTTATGTATTCTGGTACATCGACGAATTGTGTTCCGTCAGTGAACACAGCTGACAGTTGTTCAGCAACTTTCAAGGTACAGATTTCTCCTCGTAAGACTCGCAAACGGTCACTTCGAAAGACACACAGCTTGGCCTAAAAGAACGTACTCCCACGGCAACACCATACAATTCCCGTCAACATGTAGCATGCCAATTCCAATGACATCACAAAATCTGTCCAATTCCGATGTATTATTCGTGAATTCCTAGCTAGCTTTTATGGTTAACGGCAATTTGCTCCACGCCCAACTCTAAATAAAAAAATAATCACGTACACATGTAACTTACACACCTGTTTGTTCCACAGTGGCATGGCAGTCAGAGTATGAAATAAACCAGTGCCTGCCAACATGTGGCCCTCATTCACCTGAACAGTTCCAAAAATACAATTTCACAAACATACTTTACCTACAGAATATAATACGGAAACTTTAATAAACAGCAATAAAACAAATGGCGTGTTTTTTAAATAACGGCGTCCTAGTTAATGCAATCCCCCCCTCCCCCCTTTCGATACGTGTATAAACAAGTGCGGCCCTCCGACGAGTCCTTCCGAATTGTGTGGCCCTCTGGTGGGTTGAAGGTGGCCCGCCCTGAGGTGCCCTACCACAACCACCTCGTGCCGAGAATAAGCATTCGTGGTACTACACCGGTACACCCACACACGTACTCATCACGTGGACCTCGACTACGCACAGGCACAGCATTATCTTGCCGCTTTACCTTCCGTTGCATCGTTAATTGTACCGAATCCTTACCCTCTCCCGCGCACACAGATGTCAATATCATGATACGTAGGACAGAAACTGTACGCATAAACGCAACATTGAGGCGCGTTCGTGTAACCACTGTTGCCGTGGAAAAGCAATAAGTATTACATATTTTGTGTGTGTGTGTGTGTGTGTGTGTGTGGCCTTAGTTATCCAGCACGCAAAGGACATGCACCGTATTATATTGTCATCTGTGTCCTGGCTTGCTCTACCTATTTTTCTACGTTATCTCATAAACGACACGATTTTCCAAAAAAAAAAAAAATGCGCTGAATATAAAATGTGTCTTGATTTTCTATACAACTTTTATCTGAAACACTTCTCATTCTAAGAATAATTCAGCGAGATATTATCATAAACGTACACAGGTCTTCATGTAGAGTACCCACTCCTCTCGTCAGATTTTAATGAAACTTGATTTTTTGACAGATTTTCAAAAAATATTCGAATACCTAATTTCATGAAAATTCCTGCAGTGGGAGCCGAGTTGTTCAATGTGGACAGACAGACATGACGAAGCTCACAGTCGCTTTTCGCAATTTTGCAACCGCGCCTGAAAATCGACCATTTATCGGTACTCACTCCCGCGCATACAGATATGGTACCGTAATGAACTGATCACTTATCAGTACTCTCTCCTGTGCACACAGATATGATAATATCATGATTAAAAACTGATCATTCGTATACAGCTTAGCTTTGTGTATGAAGATCATGCTCTGAAGAACACCACTTTCAATGCAGTTCACTTATGTCTTCGTATAGGCCTACAGGGCGTACACACCACACATTATCCCGAGCCATAGGCCTGCATGTCCCTTCCGACGAAGGATCTGATGCAACTACATAATCTATTTGGAACTGTTTGTACATGTGAAGTCACTCAAAGCAGATTAAAGTTCACTAGCATCTTGCCATAGCGGCCACAAGTAACAAACTCCATAAAGGCAGAAATGGTTTACAGAAGGACCTAAAATAAAGGACGTTCTACTAAGGCTATTTAGAGCAAAATCAATTCGGTATCACTTTAATGCGTAATCTTGTGGTTTAGTAAATCATTCGTTAACTCGCCTCTGCTAAAAGGTACATAAGCAAACACACACTCGACATCTTTCATCATCCGCCTAGTTCTGTTCGAAACTACTGAAGAGATTTCGACGAAACCCGTTACTTCGAGTCTACGGGAAAAGATGCTGGACCCAGTTTAATTTTTATCCGTAGGGGTCGTTTATGTGTGCTTTCTTTACAAGGTCAGATCAGTCACCACACTTTCTTCTAATCGGCTCATCGCGGGGGGGGGGGGGGAATCCGGCAGATGACACATCATCGATGTATACGACTGACACAACTTCTATTTTCAGTTTTAAGACTATTCATCCCTGTAGCACTGTGGATAATAAGAATCACAGTAAATTCAAACACAACACTTATTTATTCTAGTATTATTTCAACAATATGTTTCGGCCTAAATGGCCATAATCAGGCTGAACAAGAATTAAACAACACATACACAGTTTATGTGGAAACTGAGATATCAGCTCCTTACAATTTTGTATTTTATGTTCAGTATTTATAACACAGAAGAAACAACCTTGAGAATTGAGTAATTATGTTTCTACTTCAAAGAACTGCATCGTAAAAGTGCCAATATAATAATGTTAAAAGTCAGAATTAAGTTTAAAATCGGTGGAGCAGTAGGCGCTCTTCATACGGCCTGTATGCAAACCTATGCAGTGGTCTCTCGTAATGAAGCCGGATATTTTCCGGAAAAAACGGGTCTAAGTGGGTTGTATTCGTTATAACTTTCAGAAGACCTGTTTCGTAGAATTTTATGTCCAGTCTTGAAGAGCAATTTCTTTTTAATTATTGCACCAATTCCCCACATTATTGGTCCACTTACTCCATGCAGTTTATAAAATTGTTATTTCGGAGACACACTTTACATAACAAGTTTCAGAAGTGTGGCAAGTCGAGTCTGAAGACCTACTTTTTAACATTATTTATATTAACACTTTTATCATCCATTCCTTTGAAACAAAAACATTGTTACTCAATTTTCAAGGGTTTTCCTCTTATGTTATAGATACTCAACATAAAAATTTAAACTGTATCAACATACAAATACAAAACTGTAAGGACCTGAAATCTCATTTTCCACATAAACTGTGTACATATTATTTTATTATTGTTCAACCTGGTGATGGCGTTTTAAGCCACAACAGGTTGTTGAAATAATACTAGAATAAATAATTATTGTGTCTCACTGGATTTACTGATTCTTACCTGCTATCTTCAGGTTTCACTGGAGGCGATTTTGGTATGGTTAATATTTAGCGAAAGGGAAATACGGTCCAACACGATTATAATGTCATGAAAAGGACGGAATATTTTCCGCCGCCATAAACGAGTGTCGTTCTAACCTAGCAGTATAATGTTATGGTTAACAGTGAAGAAATGGTACCACAGAATATTTCACGAAATAGACGAGATGTCGCATAAACCGATGTCGTTATAGCCGGGTTCGACTGTACGTCTTTATACAGTGTAATAACCATAGTGTTCATTGGCTCAGGAATAATACGTTTGTATCTTTGAGAAATAAACAACTACACGAGGCACGCAAAATCGCAGTGCAGAATCCTGTATAAATTTACACAATGTTCCTTACACATCCACAGCACGCACTTAAAAGCGACCGTCTATCCTTCCTCAGATTATATAACTCAGCAACAGAATGCTGGAAGTCGTAAAGGTCGATTTAAGTATTCACCTTTCTTTGTTTCAGGAACTACACATAAACGCCTTGCCTTCCTGTTTACCAGGTTTTTTTAACGACGCTCTCTGTCAACTGCCAAGTCATGCTGCATCGACTGAGATGTAACGATTACAAATGCTGTGCTGAAGGACATCTGAAACAGATCTTGACACAGTCTGAGATATGACTCAAAAGACCTCAAATGTTAGATTCCCACAGGCCTCGCGTTCGTGCACGAATTTTCAAGTGACAGTCTGCAGTCCAGACGTACTCGTAAGTACACTAAGAAACTGCATTATCGTGACATGGCGCGGTGAAAACGTGTGTTAAACAGCTCGTTGCCCACAATACCAACACGCACGCAGGCCATTAGAGAAACCGTTCTTGCGTGCACGCACTCTACACCAAACGCACTGTCTTTCAAAGCCTAAAATAGCATATATATATATAGATATATAAAGAATTGTCACATATATACCCTATAAATATATATACAGAATTGCTAAAGCAACAATGTCCTCGTGTTACAACGTTAATATATTCTACTTCAAATAAATCTGAGGAAGAGGCCCATTCCAGAGATCTTCATAAATACATTTCTGTCTGTCTGTCTGTCTGTCTTATGACAGGTCCACAGCCTCTTCCAACGGGAGTTCGATACAGTGCGATCTAGTGCCTCCGCTTTCAACTTCCAGCACCCTCCCTACTAAAGTAAAAATATTTGCCACCTTATGTTAGTCTCGAAATTATCTGTTCCTTTCTTTTTACTTCTGGTGTGCGTTATAAAAAAACTCACTCTGTAAACGTTGCGCAGGTCATAAGCCCCTGTAATGAATGGGACTCCCTGTATCATTAAACACACAAGCGGTCAGATGTCTCTCGTTACTTTCACCGCACAATTACGTACGACCGCCATGTTAGTAACACTGATGGAACGAAATTAGAAATAAACAAAGTTTAAAAGCTCACAAATGTTGTGTCGTCCATATCAAATTTCATGAAAGTACGTCACATATTTCAAATGATATTATGAGAGACAGAGATAGACACAACGATATGATACCATCTATCCTGAAGAAAACAAGGAAAACACGTTTGTAAGTACACAGCGGGCCCCCTACAAGATGATGTCCACAGGGTACCCATGCAGGGAGCTATTCCATTGGCAAGACGGGTACTACACATAATTCATATCCTTCCGCCGATACGCTGATTTAAAACGGTACGTGGCCAACGTTCCATATTTACCGTATCACACAAGCATTCACTAGGAAATGGCTGTTAGAAGCAAAACTGTCAGAGTAACTGCGTTGGACTGCTCTCTTTCCGAGAGTGTTAACGTAAACCCAAGTACATATTAGGGATCCAGCTACCTTTTATTGTAATCACGGGTCTCCAACCCGCGGCCCGCAGGCCGCATGTGGCCCGCCCGTTGCATTGTGCGCCCCGCCACCACATTTGTAAATTATGTACATAGCATAAAAATTACACGATAATGAAGACAGATATACCACTTAATTCATCCACGATATATGCAGCGTAATTCTCATCGCTTCTCCGAGCGTAAGAAAATACGGGATCACATCTGCCAAGGCAAGACTGCCGAGATTTTCGTCTTACAAGCGCTGGAACGTCTGACGGGCACACAGTCACGTGTTACGAGACACACAGCAGGTGCACATTGTGTGTGTGTGTGTGTGTGTGTGTGTGTGTGTGACAGAGAGAGAAGCGTATCTGCGCAACAAAGTGTGTTCATTTACAATACTCCTCAGCAGTGTTCGATGCGCAAAAAAATAGTTGCCGAGAATTTTGCAAAAAACCCACGTCAACAATGCCGTATAAAAGAACAACATATATAATAGTGGATAAGTTTCGAGCGACATGTTCAGTGCTCAGCAAAAATAAAAGCCACCTATTTTAGCCGACGAAAAATTACACGATGCAGGCGCTTGAGTGGAAACAAGCCCCTGAAAAATCGATGCAGGGTGTCAACATCCTCAGCAAACAGGACAACAAAACTTTTAAAACCGCACCCATATAAAATTACGGCCGTGCAGCAACTCTTTCCTCTAGAGTGAGAAGAAAGAAGTTGTTACTGCAGGTGGTTTCAAGAATCAATAGCCAACTGACTTCCTGATCCAGAACCCCTGTTCTAGCATAAGACACGATTTACATGAAACTGGTCCGTAAATAGTCGGAATAACATACTGGTGTTCTCAAAATCCCCTGAAGTCGTACACACTGGTGTGCGGTGTGCGCGCGTAAAATCAGCAGGTCCGTGGTTTTCCGAAGAAACGATGAATTCGGTTATGACACCATTCTTTCCACAGTGAACAGAAGAAATAATGTACGGTACGGTAAAGTTCACGCACAACAAAGCCACAGCCCACGCTGCAAACTTCTCCAAGGCCGTCACAGAAACACGTGCTCGGCGAACGGTTGACAAGCCGCGGACTATGCCCTCCTATGACGAGAAATATTTTCACCACCTCTAAGGCTTATATAGGCGCTGCAGGTCGGCACTTCGGAAGTCTGTTATTAAATAGGATACGTCTGCTTGCAGGGGATGCAGGGTTCCTACGTGATAAATCTCCCAATGACAGTTGCCCTACTCAGGGACCCGATTATAGATACACTCTATATATGCAAGACGATTAGCTTTTAGGCTAAAATACTTGTATGCTGCCACTTGCTGCAGAATATAGGGTGACGAAATCATGTCTTTCACATGCTGGCACCGCTCGTCTCAAAAACCTTGAACGTGAAAGACCAAACCTGCTTCCAAGTACCTCGTAAGATATCAGTGGGGCTTCGACGTGGACTGCGAATATTAACAAAATGTTATCTACCGCTCTCTTCTAATATCAACATCAGACACGTTATCCTCAGATATAATTAGAACAGAATATAAACATGGGGACTGTTACTGTAAACACCACCCGCGGATAATGCAATTCATGAGATGATCACCTCCATTTTGCCAGCTTAGTGTTCCAATACAGCCAACCTGCAAACCACAACACACTGACTGCGGCGAATGTGCTGTGACTGTCAAGCACCAGCAGCTATCTAATATTCAAGCCATGCCTGGCACTCGCATTCCACAACGCTTTTCAAATCGAAGTGAAAACTATAATTTATTGGAAGGCAGTTGGTCATTCCATCACGTACAAATAACGACAGTTACCCAGTAACAAATACATCGTGAAGTAACGTAAGCTGAGACAGAACGAATGACAAACCACGGTTCACCACTATAATGCTGAATTTCAACAACTTGACTTAAAAAAAAATTCTTGCTTATCCTTGGGTGCCAATAAATTTAATATTCGTGAACATGCGGTGGCAAACCAGGGCTAGGTATGAAACTTATATAAGCACAGAACACAAGCCGCTTTCACCCAACATTTTAATGCAAAATGTAGGTGTATGTCGAATCCGACTGGAGCGACATGTTTCTGGTTGGTTACGGGCATATCTATTAACGCACTACGAGGTTAACATCTGCAGGATTTGACGTTTCCACGGTACTGAAAAATCATATGATGACCTTCTTGGGTACAACACAGTACAATCCAGCAGGCACGTACCGAAGTTTCGAAAGAACACTGCCTACAGCTTCGGGGCATAAGGATCCCACATCTCACGCTAAAGGCAGGCGTTCCTCCGAAACGCACGTACACACCTACCAAACTAACGGCGTCTTAACCGTAGCAAAACCACACTAATATAACGTCACTCTGACAGCTTAAACTGGTACAGCTGTTTAGTACAAAAACTCGTTGGAAGAAACTGTATACACCTGTAAGTGTAAAGTGTAAAATGTAGACTGAGTCCTGGTGAAAAAAAATCGATACGGGACCTGGAACTGCACAACGCCCAAAACGGCAGCGGTGTCTGCGACAAATTCCAAGTCCAATTAGCATGTAATAAGGAGGCGACAGCACGAGGACATTTCACCAGGTGCGTGGAATCGAGGACGACAGTCTGCTGGCATCGCTGTAATTCCCCTTTACCTGTTTGTTATACCAAAGACTCCCAACCTAGGAACTCAGGTAAAAGTGAACTGAAAGCCGCGACAAATTGCAGCTATTAGATATTTTTCGTTTCGTGCAAAGAATGTCTGGAACTGAAGTGTGCGACGCGCGTGCTACTTAAGCCAGGAGAAAGAACTCCTGCTACGTTCTTACACATGTAGAACACAAGAAAACCATCTGCAGATGTGTTTGAAACGTTCTTCCGCCTCCAATTTACACTCTGTTAAATGCAGAGTGCCCAAAAAGAAGTAAACACATGCTATGTGAATGATACACTGGTGAAATGCGTGTTATTGTGAGAAAACGCTGCAGTTGTCGTCTGGTAAAGCGCTAACACATTTCCAAAAGGGCGTCATCCCAAAACGAATTCAAAAAATATCCTAATAATTTTCACACTACACAACATTCCAAAAGAACTATACAGTAAAATTTATTAGCAGCCAGCCACGGCAGCAATCACAAAGAAGCTACAGGAAGGTCCTTGCTAAACTGACACTGGGCGCTGAGAAATGTCTAGAATAGGATATAATTTACATGTGGTTACAGATTATTTTAAAATTTTATAATAATAATAATCATAATCATAACAACAACAACAACGCACTTTTAATTCTTCAAACACACGTATAAAACAATCGCAAAATATGTCCACTGGTACGAAGTGATAAAGGTTGACAATTCATTTCGTAAAACAACTACGTCGATCATTTAATATGTGCAAGGTCCTGTTAGACATCACAAGACAATGCCAACGGCGCTGTATACAAGACAGGCAAGTAGCATTTGGATCAATTATCTTGCCAAGAGAAAGTCGACCCTTCCAACAACATTGACTGGAAAGTGTACTATGTTGAGTCGCCAAGGTTTTACAAGGACGATCTGTTAACGCCAATCACACATATGGTAGCATATTAAAAACCTATCACATTAATTTCATTTAGTCACAAAAGGCGCGTAACAATGACATATAAAAAGTGTTTCAGAGGTACGACAATGGGGTTTCTGAAATAAGACACTGTCTTCTGAACCCTTTCTGGGTCAGGAGCAGAAAAATCCTGGATCAACCAAATGACTCCTATTAACAAAATACCCCGCATATAACAAATAATAAACATACCAATAACATAAAGAATGAACTCTGCAACTCCAATAACGAGCATATAACAACAACAACAACAACAACAACAACAACAACAACAACAACCGAAACTCCACTTGCCACAAGTGTTCTGCGTTTACAATCCTGTCACTTGAGATTCAAGTTACGGTTGACCACAGACCCCGGACAAGCCAAAGTGTATTTAGTATCCTCAAGCCGCAACCAGGTTTAGACTTCGTACCATCCTACATGCTGGCCAACAGTAGACTCACCTACAGATCATCTAGTATGTGATCTGTGATCCAGTAGGACTCACCCGTTGCCAACTCTGCAACACACCACAAGGGAAAAAGAAAACAAGGGATCGAAGTTATGAGAAACGGGGTACATACTTAGGAGAGAGATCGAGATTTCCAGGGTAGGAATGCAAAGAGGAAAGGGGCCGAGATTACAGGGACAACGCTACTGCAGCCATTGCTATCAGTGGCGCCAACGCCTCACATCCAAAATTTTAGTCGGAAAATAGGACAGTTTCTGCCACGTTAGGAGACCAAGCAACAGAGGAAAGAAAAGACAGTCGGTTCATAGAACTTTTTTTTTTATCTTAAGTAAATACGATATGACGGGAGACACTGGATTTATCTCAAGTGGGATACAATCAACTGCTGGGCTCTTCTGAAGACGACAAACAACCTTCGTGTCGTGTACCAGACTAGGGTTACTTGATGACCTGAGCAACAAACCCCTTCTCAAGAACTCTATTCAACAGGGTTCGAGAACTGTACAGTACATTCATTCCCACATTACAATCACACAAATTTCCTCCATATCCCAAGTGAACCGACTGACACTAATCAGGAATACTGTAACGGGGTTAAATGTGCGTTTCTCGATCCAAATCCCACGTCCTGTGAAATATTTGGTAACACGTTATTCTTCTGCAGTGGATGGTTCGCTCCCCGATGAACCCTCAGGCAAGAAAACTACCCCTTGTCGAATGTCGGCGATTCTTTATTCAATACAAGACAGAAAACATACGAATAATGAAGAGCTACGTACATCGGCATTTAGTTGTGGTTTATGTTACAACACTTTAAGTATCTAGATCATATAGCGTCGAATTAAACGATCACTGAATCATGAATTGGAAAAGGCCTGGAAGGAAGTGGTCGTGACTTTTCCGACGTACTACCCCAGCATTCGCCTGGAGAAACTTGAGGGATATACAAAGGGCCGATGTTCCGGCAGAGGTTCAAACCAAACACCTCTTGAATGCCAAGTCCACAGCGTCCCAATATACCAACATGTTCGGTGCAAAACCTGTACTGAGTTTAGGATTTTACAGGAAATCCAATGAAGTTCTACAATACGAATTCATATGTCTTTCATATGAACGCCAGCATCCGGAACTAAGCAGGCGCCGTATGTCAGGTTCAATCCCAGCAATGGCGCACCCGGGGTGGGGGTGGGGGCTGCAGCCCCCCCCCAAAAGAAAAATTTAAATAACACAGATTTTGTAGACACGATATTATCAAAGTTTTTACGTGATTTAAGCTTCAGCTTAAATCAACCACTGAAATCGGCTGATGATTAGTACATTGGAATATTGAATATAAATGAAACAAACATGAAGGTTACTTTATTCTTCCGTTACTTTCAATTTTCCCTGTAACCTGACTACATGTCGGCTCGGAGATCTTGACATTAGTTTCATAACACAGTTTTTAAAATCACACATAATATATATATATATATATATATATATATATACACACACCCTCAGGGTCAGCCCCCTCCCCCCTCAAAAGAAAATTCTGTTTGCGCCTGCGAATCCCATCATAGCACATTCCATCAGCAAGTCATCAAATGTTCCTCGGACGTTTCGTCTGGAAGTCACCAAGATTATGAGATACCAGTTTTGACAACAGCAACCGTACGGGTACTGCAACCATAAAGTTGTCCCTGCCAACGCCATAAACACATATTAAAGGAGAAGAAGTACAGCTCCATTCCTCTTAACCTCTGCACTAGGTGGTCAGTGGTTAACTTCACACCCCGGCCGCTTTACACCCGAGCAAGAACTGCAGTACCTACTGAACAGGAGGCCTGGTAGCTCCCAGAGACAGTCGCACGACTTTTTGAAGACGCCCCCGCCGGGATTCGAACCCCGGACCGCCCAGCCTGCAGCGAGTCGCTGTACCGACTACACTACCCTCACTCCGTAATGATTACATTTCATCAACGTTTCGTTACAATTAAGCAACTTCCGCTAACAGACACAAATTCTATTTCACAATGACTGGTAACCTACGTAAACCACATACACGCACTTCTAAACGCAATTTCTAGAATTGCTTTTCCAAGTACCACTGAGTCACAGGTTGGCGCAAAAAGCACTGGTTTCCAAGCCGACTACGGATCAATAAATTGCCAAATATTTTCGCTTACAACAGCACATGAGGAATCGTCCGACTTACGGTGGCATGCAGAAGGCCAGCGTGGCGACGTTAACATTAGTAGCAGACTTAAGGCGTTACAGCATCCAAATTTCAGACTATGCAAAAACGGTATACAAAAATACCCATTATCCTCAACACAACAACTAATTTCCAACTGGCCTATCACAAAGACCAACTTCACAAAGCAAAATGACGCTCATTGTTAGTGCTGTCTGTGCCTAAACACTACTTTGGCCTACGTAAAGTACCGCGGGTAATTTTGCGTTCAGCACGGCGTTCTCTAAACTAATTAACAACAATACAACATGAATAAAGTTCCTTCCTGTAAAACAATGGCACAGTTCAATAAACTGCTTCAAATCGATAACAAATTCAGTAAGAAAGTCCCTGGAAGAGGAGGAGGAGGAGGAGGAGGAGGAGGAGGATTGTCTCCCACACGAACACACACTTGCTGGAAATTTGATCTTCAAGTGAATGTCGTCTCTCTCACAGAAACAAATGCAGGAATGCTGGGTTTTCAAGTTTGTGTTATAGGATGTAACAAACACCTTTAGGAAGAGAAGTGAAAACAAGGAACATATTGTATCTGAAACGTAATAGGATCTCAGTCGCAATGCTACCAAATTCGATACGCCCTGAAGTCAATAAGAAGTCTACAATTAAGGCCTGTCCGGGAATGACTCTGCTTGAGGTGTTGGTATTACACTAGCGGCTGCACACTGACGCAGTCCTGCAGCCCAGACGGCTGTATACCCATCACTCTAGGCCATTCGGTCTCGAACATTTCTCGAAAACAGGGATCGCAGCTCCAAATATATTTGGAACATGCATTTATGCCCAGCGGGAGCCGCGCTGTTATATGCGAACAGCCGGACATCACGAAGCTAATAGGCGCTTTTCGCGACTACGCGACCAGGCTTAAAAAGTGAGGCAAACTTAGTTACAGGGCGAAAATATTTTGTGCCACGTCAGGCTGTGCGAAGTACCTCGTCTAGGTCATTCATACGTGCCACCAAGTAACATGCGATCAAACCTGTTTCCTTTAATAACAAATAAGCACGAAAATACATGCGTTTACGGGGGTACTGATAGAACATAAAATATTAGGTATATTCGAATGGTGTGAAGGTCTCCAGGAGATGCTATGATGTTTGCTGGGGACCTTACAATGGAGTACACAATACGATGCAACGTACGGCAAAGAGACTGAGCACAGATTATAAAAGACGACAATAATTCATACATGATCTAACACAGTGTTTAGGAAAGCTGTTCCGTATGTTGTGCAAAATAACCTTCAAAGGTGCACAGTGCAGCCTGCTTATCGAATCCGTTAATTACGAATACTCGTACAACCCACTCTCCGAAGGACGTCCAATCGGTACGGGTCCCTCTACGTCATAAAAACTAAATGAGAACACTTACAACGTTAAATGTAACTCACTCACAGCGCTGAAATTATCTTTTTTTTTCAGCATAATCCCCGACTACAAAGATGCACATGTTTCATCTCAGAGTGATTTTAAAAAATTCCGTCGCGCTAGGAACTGCGCTTCCGCATGCGCAACCGTTCACGAAAAGCTATACTCACTTCATTACTGTTAAATTGGCGACATATCAAGTGGTGCTTCAGTGTTGATTCCACAATAATGAAAACGTGTACACAGCTGGTCGTTAATGGCTGCGAATACCAACGCCCTCCTTCGAAAGTGACGGTATTTTTAAACTACACGGGCCAACTGAATTCAATGTGCACGGAGATGGTGCTGAAAAATTGTGATACTTCAGTGGAATAAATAAGCTACATTTTAGTCGTAATGATTTATCATTTAATTTCTGACCTGGGGAACCTTACTGAATATCCCTCCCATTAGACACAGCGATGGCATGTCATGGATCCTCTTAATACCAAACTTATTATAACACTGGTTTTAAGCGACTCCCACAACCGGGAGAGAATTCCACTACCGCACATGGCATGACAAACTTTAAAAGCGTCGCCCTTCCATAAAACACTTCAAATCTGTAAAGTACAGGTTTTGACAATCCGGAATGACGGAATGACACTAAAGAACCAACAAGCCAGCACGAAGCATGCTGCAGCAGTCCAGTCCACAGAGGCGAACGTAATTTACCACATAATGTGGTACAGATGTGGACCATACTACAATGAACAACAGCTTGCTGGAAAGAGAGAAGTATTATATACAAGCTGTCGCACTTAAACCCAGTGAGAAGTAGAATACGTAACTGGGAACACAAAGAAGCATACTACAAGGTTCTGTCAGCGAAACTGAAGGCCGACACACGATGCAGTATATTACCGCATTACAGCAGCCTAGCTTCACGTGATGTAGCCAGAAACGTTAACACTCCAACAGCAAAGTTCGCCACCTCAACCATCTGAAACACACTCTCAGTAGGAACGCTACTGCACTACGGACTGTGAATCGACAAGTCGGTTTATATCACGGACACATTCGTAGTCTCTGCATCAGAACCTAAGAGAAGAAAATATGTACTGGCTACAAAATACCGCATCGACATTCTTACGCACGGAAAGCTTCGTTGCGGACAGACGGTCGCCTAATCCGTCAAACTCCCCTGACGGACGGGAAATGTTCAACGAAGCGCCTCCTGTTAAGTTTCAGTTTTAGCCTGAAGCGATGTACCTATGGCCAACCGACTGGCAGCAGGAAGGGGTGCAGAAAATCATCACATTCACGGTACTATCAGTCTCGTGCCCGTTTCCTGTCCACGTAGTGCACAAACGAGCTCTTCCATTACCTTCTTGCCTTAAAAAAATCACACAGAAAGAGAAATAACGATTTTTCATACATGTTTCTTATGGTATCTGGTGGAGGAGGTGGGTGAATTCAGCAATCCATGGCGACATAAGAGTAACTAATGCGTCAGTAGTAGTTATTCGACGCAGACAACACTCATAAACCTACGATCTGAATGGCATGTGACATAAACCGACGCTGATCTACTCCTTGGGCCGGATTAAGGGTACAACGGGACTGGAGCTGAGAATTTTCGGTGGGCCTACACTACACACCACAATCCAAAATAATGACACTTTTTATAAATTCATAATTTTTATTTGCATATAATTTAGCACTCAAGTGGCAGAATGTTTAAAATGTTACTCTTATTTACGACTTGCAAATCTGCAACGACAGGATTTAGATCCATTTTATACAACAGGTCATTTTTACACTTCTTCTCACTTATATTTTTATCCTGAGATACTTCAAAATGTCTTCACAAAGGCTGAATATTTATGGGCCTTTTGTGGCGACGGATTGGCAGCGTCAGCACAGTAAGCATCCTTGCAACTGATGCAGTCAGCGACCAGCTGAGAACATGAGACTTGTCTTACGGATAATTTGCAGGCAAAACACAGATGTACCGCTGAAACACTTGGCCGTTGATCGTACTGGACTAAATGTGCAACACCTTGATTTATTCACAACTTGTGCACCTAATGATGACGCTGACCAGGACGATCAGTTACGAGTACATCGCGTCGCCGACACGTAGTTACCATGAAGACACGTCACGATACGTTTGAAATCACAGGTTATCGTTAAAATTTGGCCAATTTAATCCTCTTTGACTTATTGATTTGTATGGCAGTAACTTATTACTCTTGACGATCGTCAAACTGAATCCAATGCTAAACAGTCGCGTATCGTTTAAGTTATAACAGAATAATGAGTCCATTCATCACAGTCCAAACTCAGAGCAGACGATCACTCTTCGAATGCCAGACAAAAACTTATATGTTTCTTCTCCAGACACTAACTCAAAATCACCTCACCCAACCAAATACGATGCTACAGAATGCGGCTCTCAGCGTTGGTGGGGTTGCTAACGTTGAGTAACGCTCACACAGTGGCTAATACCTTTCATCTTAAGAACTGCGAAGTCGCGATAGGAGATCAAATAAAACTTGACTGGCTTTTCACCGTCATGTGGCCATGGTTCCTTTTCGTTGTTTTACACGTCTGCAGTATCATTTCTTCAACAACAAAAAATGTGTTTTCTGATGCAGTGCTAAAGTCACGCATGCCGTCGTCGAGCAGCCGAGAGCCTGACTTGAATACTTGCTCCTTACTGTTTAACTATAATTTCATATTCCTAATGATTTCGCTTTATGAGGTGCGCTATGTTCAAATCAAAGCAATAATTACAATGCTACTGTTATTGACGTCAACCGGATTCATTATCAAACTGTTTATTTTCCCACCCTGGGTAGCCTGCCAAAAAATCTGAGGTCCATGGCCGGTCACACCTCCTTAACACGGCCGCACGGCCGATCCCAGTGGCCGCGCGGTCTGGAGCGTGGGTCTGCGGTCGCTCCCTTGCTGAGCTTCTGGGTTCGAATCCCAGCGGGGGCATGGATGTCCATCTCTTGTGAGTGTTGCGTGTTGTCAGGTAGAGGTCTCTGCGACGGGCTGATCACTTGTCCAGAGGAGTCCTACCGAGTGTGGTGTGTCTGGGCGTGATGGCGAAGCCTCGACAATGAGGAGGCCTAGGCCCACTAGGTCTGTCGAGCAATTGGAAAATAAGGCCATACGATTTTCAAAACCATGTAACCGTGCATTAACACGAGAAAAGGACCATATGTGTTTCAGCCCTCATTCTCCCGCGCCTACGAAATGCGCTGGCACTGAAGACTCACACGCAGTGACAAGGTTGTCGACATTCCCTCCGTGATGAGTAAGTTGCATCCTCTTCCGCAGGTGCACACACTCTCCTCTCAGCATTTGTTCTCACAATCTACGTTCTTCCCTCTGGGATTTTCACACCCATATAAAACAACATGTATGCGTAATTATAGTTCTGAAACTTGGAATTTTAAATACGATACCGCGATCTTGTACGCAGTCGACTTTCATCAGAGTTCGGACCTCTTCTTTCTTTTTGTAAGCAATATGGAATGTTACGACTTGCCATTTCGTAACACGCACGCATTCAGCGTACAATAAAACACGCAGGCAGCTTTAAACTCTGTTTCATGACAGCACTAACAACCATATTCCGTATATCACACTGACTTCGCTATACATCTCGCGCAAAAAAAAAAAGACTGTTTCAGAAGGACTGTTGCGTGTGTTCTATGTAATGCATACAAACAAGTATAAAATCTGCCAACTGAATATTTCTTTTAGTTATAACTCATATTTATAAATATATTCACAAAAACTGACATTCCATACTCGAAAATCTATACAATGTATGAAAAGTAAACTCATACGACAAAAAAAGTAAAAATCCTCACACGTGAATGACCACAAGACAGATGTTCTTAATGAAATCCGGACATATGATGTATAAAACGACAGAAGAGTCCGCTCGCAATCTTATGGCACTGCGGAAACAACTGACTTCAGTCGCTCTACTTGTACTCGTCCGCGCGAGGTACTAGAGGGGTGTAAAATTAGTTCGGTACAAGCAGTTACAGAGCGCATATCATTCTGCACTGCCGTTTACCGAACAAAAACATTATTCCTCACAAAATACTCACACTGTAGTATGGCATTGTCTAAGACAGCCAACCATACCCATCCACAGCGCAGGATGTATGGAAGTGCATGTCAGAGGGCGCATAAGTGGAATACAAATAATATAAAGATCTAAGATCACAAACCCATGTTTTTAAAGATAGACGACACTGTTGCAGATATATCTGCTCCCTCCATCTGCCCGTGCTACGACCCCCTCCTCCTCTCATACGCCAGGCTGTAAGCAAGACTCGCACACAGAGGAGCCGTAAGATTGCGATCGGACTCTACACACTACCACACTATCACAGCACTCTGCACGACAAAGACATCAAGTGGTCGTTGATTAAGAAATAGGAGTGTAGGACACTGTATTCAAGAACTCCCAACAGCCTACGAAAGCGACAAATTCCTTTGTGAATCGTCCTTGAGAATACAACAGGCTCAGAAATGCATGTATGAGGAATAAGGGGTGTGACGTCCGTTAGAACACAATCACTGTGGTGGGAAGTGTGTGCACAATAAGCGACGGACGAGAGACCCCATCTAGAACTTGTGGTGATGAAAGTGATTCCCTCTCGCATAAAGACAATACTCACAGGCCCGTGGTTAATGAACTTGTCACATAACTACATTGAATGTTTTGTAGTCCATTACATCGTAAGCTTAATCACTGAAGGGCAGCCATTTTAACCGAAAATTAAAACATTTGCAAAATTAAAGATCGGAGGCGAATAAGTTTAATTTATCGCAAAGGTTGACAACAATGTTTGCTACCATACATCGGTGATGTCATAAATGTAACACGCTGATTTCCAAATTCATATACACATACAGTACAATCATAGGACCATTAATGCCAGTACACACGTGCTACAAACAAGGAGATATGCTAAGAAATTACGTTGGATGCTCTTCAGACCTAATACATAATCGCACAATCTAGTAACCAGTAACCAAAGAATTTATTTGACGAACCTGTCCAGTGTCTCAGCCTATGCAGCATCTAATGGTTGGATGCTTAATTAACAATGATCTGGAAACGTCGTCGAATGAAGCGGTCGTGGTCTATTTCAGAGTAAAGATAAACGTCACACCAAGACATGCTTATGCAGGCACTGACGGAAGGTGGAGGTGTAGCACCTACCCATTCGCAACCTCAGCGCTGGAAGCGGGTGGGTGGTCAGCAAAACACCCCGCCCACTTTAACCCGGGAAACACCCGGGTACCCAATGCAGAGGAGGCTCTATTTAAAAGGATTATCCCAGGACTCACTGGGAGGATAGAACCACCAAACCTTGATCAGGATACCCGGCGTTCTGACCGAGATTCGAACCTGCACATGCCGGGCATCAGTCAGAAGCGTTACGGCCTGAGATACCATGTTTAGTGTGACAAGAACAGTGGCAAGACGTTCGTACGAAAGTTTATGAAAATTAACAAACTAGTTCAGAAGTTACTGGGAGGTTGGTTGGGCGGCTACACGAATGTGTGTTTCTGGAAAGGGGACACTGTAACGCCTGTTCCCCCCCCCCCCCCACACGCTTCGACGTGTATGGTGAAGCCACCAATAAATGTAACTTCACAATTATCCCATTTACCCATCAATTTTTACGCTTAGTTTTCTCTACAAACTTACACATTCCACCTACATTAACTCTACAGGGTATAATCGCGACGATCTGCATTGTCGACACGTGCGTAACTGTTAACACATAAACGAACTTTCGCATGCAGAATTCGGAAGTACGTTAGTTATCCATCTCCATTTAAAGTTTTACATGCCTAGATTCAACGGTTCATTAGTTATCACCAGTTCACAATTTACAAAAAATTAATAAACGTCAAGCATTTGAAAGGCGTACTGCCCCACAAAATTTGACGTCCACATACTATTAACCCTTTAAAGACGAAGCATATCTGTTTTACATAAGGACTCAGTGCGTACCGCGCTGTAAACACTCTCCACTTCGGTTATAAAAACCAGTCTCTTAATGTTTTATACGGCAAAAGTTGCTGTTCGTTCTGAGATCCGTACAAAACACATAAACGCAATATGGGCACCACATAGAATTTTTTAATGTTAAACCTGGCGGTACGTAAAGTTAGCGCTAGGCTTGAAAAGGTTAAGCAGTGCTCCACTTCAAGAGAACTCACCTCCATCTAGCGCCTTAGTTAAGAACGAATGGAGCTATACCTCTACTTCTACTATACGCCTTCATGGCGTAAATACGGACAACTTTACCATTACCACTCCAGGAGCTGCATTAAAAAGTGAACGAACACACGTTCACACATCTTCTAACGGGCCATCGAATACGAGGCGTTTGTAATTCCGTACGAACACATCAGACAAGGGCCCTCGAACTTTTTTTCGCTGGCGTACCATTGAATGAGATTTAAAAATTTCAGTGTACCAACAATAACTGTTCTGTATTTAAATAAACAAAGCTGAAACGTCGGTCTGTTATGATCTCTTCAGATCATAACAGACCAAGGAAGATGTATGCATCCATCCTCCATAAAGAGTGTACACAACTGGATACCTCTACCTGCAAAATCTGACTTCAAACAAATTTAAATTTACAACATTGTAGTTTTATAATCTTCTCATTAACTCTGTGCATTTTAGAATTTTAATGTTTTAATCATTTAATGAAGGCGACACAATACCTACCTAAGCGTGCTGGCCTTATGCTCCATTGTCAGAATAACTCCCTTATGATGGCACCTCGGTGCCGAAACATGTAGGAGTTTCATACGAGTTTTACACTTCCGAACGCATTTAATTAAGTGCATAAGTTGGTTAACCTTTTAAAGCCTAGCGGTAACTTTACATACGATCAGGTTTAACATTAAAAAATTCTATGTGGTGCCCACATTACGTTTATGTGTTTCGTACGGATCTCAGAACAAACAGCAACTTTTGCCTTATAAAACACTAAGAGATTGGTTTTTATAACCGAAGTGGAGACTGTTTACAGCGCGGTACGCACTGAGTCCTTATATAAAACACATACGCTTCGTCTTTAAAGGGTTAATGTACTGATTGTAAGAATATGCATGGTATGAACATAAAAAATTAATCCGGTACGCTTATAGGAGTAGGAGACATCCGCAGCTGCTCACTGCACAACAAATTATAAACACTATTTTAGCTCCCCCGTATCATCGCCAGCAGCCAGCCTATCAACTATGCATTCACACCACCACTCCGGTGGCGTTTCACTACGCGGCCTCGAATCTGCTATACAGGCCTACTTTAACGTGCACTTACAATGTTTTTTTTTTTCCCCGGTACCAGCAAGCCTGCAATTCTCACGCCCGACCACCAGTTACGCATAACAAATAATACAACGCAGACGATTCTAGTAAGTGTAATTCCCATCTGAGGTTTCTTCCTATTGTTTCCTTGTTTCTACTTTGCATATCTTTAATAAAATCAAATTTAAACTTTTGACATGTCCAATAATCGATTTTCGTAACGGATTTCGGCACGTCTAGAACGAAACGTCATTAACTATTGCACAACTACGGAATTTTATTTTGTCCCAGAATGATATCACTGCAATCTTAGACTGGGAAATCAGTGCAGTAAACAAAACAGAATACACTCGCAGTTCTACACGCACCAGTCTGGTGGCAAGGGCACGACTATGCTCCAAACGAAGCCCATTATAAACTGTTTTCTTACGACACGGGTACAAAGTCGGTAGGCTACCGGCCCTATTTGCAGCACATTCTCAGACGCCACGAGCTACGTACCTTGCATTCACGGCATGCAAATTATTACAATACATAAAACAAGCCACGCGTGAGAATTCATGTTCCCACGATGATGACCATGACATAACAGCCATCTGGGTTGTGACGCTGTATAGCCTTCTTCCTTGAATACGGTGGCTGCAAGTTCCTCCGAAACGTTAGTAACACCAGACTATCCGAGGTCACATCCCAGAAAACAGTATCTTCACAATAAACTGCGTACAGGATGTTGTATTTATTCAATGGCTAAGCAATACGGCTTTCAAATATTATTTCGAAATATAAGCACGATGAGTCCTTTATAAGTACGCGGGTCAATGATTTCTTACGTAGTCAATGACGATCGAATGGAAATGTTTTCACTTTGCATATGCGGGCTTCCGTGCTCAGAATCGAAGCTGAGACATCTGCCTTTCGAAGCAGAGCCCTAACCACTGAACCATGGCGTTCAGTAGAGCGGACTGAACGTACGGTGATTAGTACTGTAACATCTGTCCAGTTTCTTCTGTAAATGTGTTGTCGCACACCGTACACATATTGTTACACACTGTCGCTCCTCTGTTGGAAACGAAATCGATCTTCGCAAGTGCCGTCTGTAAGACGACGTGTGTCTATTAAACAGACTGCGCGTGCAGCTCTTGACCTTGATCCCTGATCACCTGAGTAAATCCCGGCAGTTCACGATTCACATGAATTTGGATTTACACGATTTACTACATTAGGCACGTTCTGGATTAACGCGGTCAAAAATTTGCATTTACGCCGTTTGAAACGAACCCCCCATACGGCAACTATGTTGATACAGCACCCCCTTTCGACAAGTGTTTAAGGTTCACAATTGGTCTCTTACACTGAGAGAGGAACAAAGACTGAGGGTGTTCGAGAATAGGGCGCTGAGGATATCTAGGCCTAAGACGGACGAGGCGACAGGGAATGGAGAAGACTACATAACGAGGAACTTCATGACCTGTACTCATCACCAAATATTATTCGGGCAATCAAATCGAGAAGAATGAGATGGGCGGGCATGTAGCACTATGAAGAGAGATGCATACAGGATTTTGGTGGGGAGATCTGAGGGAAGGCGACCACTTGGGAGACCCAGACGTAGATGGAAGGATAATATTAAAATGGATTTTCAAGAAGTCGGGCGGGGCATGGACTGGATTGAGCTGGCTCAGGATAGGGACAGGTGGTGGGCTCTTGTGAATGCCGTAATGAACCTCCGGGTTCCATAAAATGCGGGGAATTTCTTGACTAGCTGAGAAACTGTTAGCTTCTTAAGAAGGCCTCTGCTCCATGTAGTTAGTTAGTTAGTTACTCAATTAGTTAGTTTAAGGTTCACGATTCATTGCCAGATGTGTACGTAAATAGGGCAACTTGTCACATGTATTACTTGCCACCCCAGACTGACCACAGTTTCGCATGTGACTGGGTAGAGAATAAGCATTCAATGTTACGGCTACAGTCCTCTCGTGAACTGTTTCGCCCTTCTCTTATGGCCAGCAACCATCCACTCTTCTACCTCCTCTGCAAGCTCCAGTGCTCAGAAAAGGAACTGTTTCTGTTGACGCAAAGATTGGTGCTGTAAGAAGGCATGGAACGGAGAAAGCAATGTTGATATCTGGCGGGCACTCGAACGCATCCACTCCACTCCTTGCACCATTCCTGAATCAGCTACGAAGATAAGACACTGTGAAAAGTGCGTCACCTATCAGCGTTCTCGACACAGCAGATGACGAACACGATCATGACGTGGAACGTACCTCAAAGGCCGCTCGAAATGCGGTAAAAGCCATCAGCTGCTGCATCGAAATGTACAAAGATAAAGATGGGGAAGACGAAGTAGTAGTTTAGCTTGATACAATTCTTTTTCAAAAAAGAAATCTCTTTATTGTGCGCCATTACACTTACTGTACCGTATCCTATATTAAATTTTGAATTTCGGAAATGCTGGATAGGCAAACACAACAATGTAAGCCCCATAACCAGGATATTTATAATGTTTTATGTGGGGAAATGGTTCTCGTTTTATGCGAATTTGGTTCACGCTGTAGTTTTCAGGAACGCGTTAACGACGCAGATCGTGAACTACATGTACACACCATTTACAGCTGAACCTTCTTCCAGTCGCGTGCCAAACCACGCCCCGTTTCGACGACCCAGTGTCCAGTAATAAAGGGATTTCTTTACAAAACCGTCTTTTAAATTGCCGCGAAAATGCTTGATAAAAAATTAGCAATCAGTACACATCAAATGTCTTGAGAAACGAAATAAAACTGGCATGGCAACCTTCAATTTGTTACGCTTGGTATGTGGATAAGGCGGCCGATTTACTTATAATAACTCTCACACAATGAGTTTTCGGGATAGTCGTACTGGGCGGTGTGTAGCGTCAAAAGGAAATTACACTGAAGAGGACAACACGCAAAAATACTATCATGAAGCACTTAATCTAAAACTAGTCTCGTTATTTAGTAGCCAACATCACAGCAGTATAACCGGCATTCGAAATGGGTTTTTGTCACTGCATGTCGTATGGGTACTTTCCTTGTCCAAATTTGCAAAACAAAAGAAAACTGCGATGAAGAAGAGACTCAGCTACTATTCGACTCAAAACAGTCTGTAGTAATGAACAATTCGCTTTCAAGCAGCGCCAACTAAATACCACCGAAAGCAGTGATCGTGCCGTGCATAGTTCACGTTTAACGTTTGAGACACTTCCGTTGTTTCCAGTGTCATCTTCGAGACCGTTACACTTAACATTCCTGTTGAGTGGCAGTAGAAATTAACGGAGAATGAATGCTTTATGATACAAAACGGAAAAGCCGGGGCAATGACAGATAAAGCCACTAATTCAGACAATAAAACAGTTTGTGTTATCTGCCACTAATTCAGACAATAAAACAGTTTGTGTTATCTGCCACTAATTCAGACAATAAAACAGTCTGTGTTATCTGCAATAGAACCGTGTTCACTGACTACTCTGCAGCTAGGTGCAACGAGGCAAGAAAAACGATATATTGATATACACATGGGACGCCGCACTTTGGTGGAAAAAGGAACTCAAGAATCCCCCGGGAATGGAAGCTAACCCTGGTTACTCAGAAGTACGACTCTGTCCTTGGTGGTGGTTTCGCAGGGTAAGTCAAAACCGTTAAATGTCTGAGCAGTAAGCGATACATTTCATTCAATATACATTCGGTTGAGGTGCAGTTGTGTCTTGTGAAGGCGAGTTCATTCTATTACGCGAGATGAAATCTGCTGTTGGATTCTACGTGCATAAATTTGACTACAGGCGTGTTATAAACTGAATATGTACCAAATGGCGACTAGTGGAAAGTGGCAGAGACTTATGTTTTTGCCAGGATCCATATGCTTTCCCAGCAAGCTTCGCCCGGAGATACGGGACCCCCACCTATACAGTCAAGGCCAAAGCTTTACTCCTGAGGAACGATCAATACGTAGAAGTACTGTAAGCAAGTTCAGGTACGCACATAAAATTCTCGATACTGGAGACGCAAGAATTTTCATATTAATTAAGGATAACTATTATAGATGACAATATTTGTCATTATGGCTTAATGATCCACAGACCAGTCGAAGCGAACTGCCAATAAAATACTTCCAATACCGAAAACTTCGTAGTCAGATCTCTCCCCCCCTCCCCGAATATATTCCCAAAATTCGTTCTTTATTACGCGTATATCATTGATGGTGGTAATTTAGAGCACCGCAAAAAAGGATTACACAGCCAGACTACATCATATGCTCGGTGTTTCCGTGTTTACACTATCTAACCAAGATACATGACTGAATGACACAAAACGAAATGACAGCAGACACTTAGAATTTGTATTAATAATGCTCCTCCCGTATGTGCACCCTTTTTTCTTCTAGGGCTACCAAAAGGGAGGTACCTGGGTTAGCTGTCAGTGCAGTGGCCATGATATGGGCTGGACGACCGGGTAATCGATGTTCCATTCCGGGCAAGGGCGAAGTTTTATTCATTTGCCCACAGGGTTCAGAGCGGCTCTGGGATCCATACAGCCTCCAATCGAATTGGTACAAGGGGCTATTTACCCAGTGGTAAACAGCCAGACTGCGAAGCTGACGTTAAGAACATGCATAGCTATACTCCACTCCCCAATACGTCTTAAGTTTACGTTTCTCAAGGACACCCCCCCTCCCAATTTAACAAGCTTGTTTTAATTGCTTTAAATGAAGAACATCTAGCTTGTTACCTGGCACGGAGTGCGGAGGGGGCGTACTTTAAATTCTCCCAGGTACAGGAATTCAAACGCCTCTCGGCTTTCTTCTCGAGTGGTACCAAAACAGTACGGTTTTGGGGAGCCGTTTGGCATGTAGACAATAGTGGAACGTCGAAACACAGACTTACAGCAGCTACTGAAACCGTAAACACCAGAACTGACAGATCCTGATGTGTACGGGCTGAGCGTGTTCTCTCGATATCTACTACCTCCGAAGGTACCCTCAAGGAACTCACCTTGCCCAAATTTTAGGTGTATGTCACTTTCCTGTCGAAGTCTATAACGTATCGTTCCCAAAATACCAACACCAAATATATTACATGGACATTTGTAGTAAATCCGAACCTAAACATTACTGTACAGCGGGCTAACGGTCTGAGGGAGACTCATGGCTCTTCCAGTTTGATTGACAGTCATGTGCCACGTCGATCCAGAACCCCTTTTCTTTTGTACAATACCACCACCATAATCTTCCTCATTTCCATTTACTGCTGATAAGAACGATACATATTTATTATTGCATATACAAATTTCGTCTTAAACCTTATTCGTACAACACACAGACAAAAACAGAATGCATGGCACACCGCTTCAGTAAAAGCTGTAGCTCTTCATGAAACGTACTTTTATTTCGTGTACCGTAAGGTGTACGCGGAGCTTTTGTGTGTGTTGTGTGTTTTTTAAATAAAACTGGTATGAAGTTCGCTTCTGCTTCACACGAAGCACGGCTGCAATGAAATGACTAATGAATCATCAAGGCAACATTCAGTCAAGATTCCCACACTATTCGAGACACCTTGCATAGTTACAGAGCTTAAACAAACCCCTCAACGTTGTACATTTACGCATTTTCTACACATAACGGATCGAAATCAACAGCCAAATCCCTAGTACCAAAATATAAAGATGCGCACAGCAGTGAAATATGTACAGCGGTATGTGAAATATTGACAAATTCTGTACTAGGTATTTGTAACGATCGCTTCTCATATATATACTGCATTACACAGTCATGCAGACCTATGACTCACGGCAGTATTCGCTGACACCATCAGTACGCATGCAGGGTGAGACAAAAAGAGAGAGAGAGAGAGAGAGAGAGAGGGGGGGGGGTTCCCGCAAAATCGATTTAGAGTTGACTCAGCTTGCGTGTCGAACGTACGATTCATCCCGTGTCCTCCCAACTACGGTATACATTGTGTGACGAAAGACGAGGCTAAGGTTGCAAGTTATTCTTCGCGCAAAAGATTCCAGATGTGCAAATGAACTCTACATTTGCAGTCGTAGGGCTGAAACACTATCTCTGCTCCAAAGGCGGAAGCAACGACGGGTTCCTCCTGAGGTGCAATGCAACGGATCTTAGATCGAGAGATAAAATAATTCGACAGAACGTACCGCTTGGAAATTTCTTATAATAAATGGCGTCTTGCTTCATACATATTTCGGCAATAACGACGTTGATACTGCACAACAATGGCGCTGAAATGAACACGAAACACAACAACAGAAGTCACTCAAATTTTATGATTTTCATGCAAATACTCTGAATGAAAGCACCCATGACAATGGTACTGTCCTGTCATCTCGCGTAACATGTACCCCCGCCCCACAAAAAACTACAAGGTATACGAAGTCAGACACACACGTATCAAAGGAACATTGTCATTCTGTCCAAAGGACAGTTGTTCGATTACCAGCAGGGAATTCTCTCGAAAGTGCTAGGATTTATTGTAGGACCCACCCAGTCTATTCAACAGGCACAGGGGGTGTTTCCCCAGGGGCAAAGCGGCCGGGCTTAAAGCTGAACACTCACCTTCCCCATTTGCCTCCACACAGTGATACTTATGCACAGGTACGCCTACAACTTTAAATATGATGTTGAGATCCGAAATTGCTGGCCTCTGGGCCTATGTGGTAATACTGAATTAAGAAAGGGCAACTATGAAAATGCGCTATGAAATTTACTAATTACAATAATTTATATACGCCAACATACGCACACTATAGAATTAGACGTTACAGCAACACAAAAACTTCATGTTTCAGCGATAAATCGCCATCCTCAACACAAAAGAACATGTATTATACAATATTATAAACTGTATTGTATTATTTACATTATAAAAACATATTATATATTCCTTTGTATTGACGTCTTCATGAGGCTGGCGACTTATCGCTGAAACGTGTAGGAGGGTTGAAGTTTATGTGTACCATGTAATTCTATTCTGTTAATATATTGGTATATATAATGACTGCAAGCACAATGTACGTAATGAATAATATTAAACTTACTAAATTACCTCTGCAATTCAAACAGAATTCCACACTCATAAAGGCCAATTTGATGTTTGCCTGGGAGGCGCACTATAGCAAGCCCTAAACGGTGTCACCTACTGTGTAAGAACGTACGCAATACCACTTGTGTTGTGATATTTAAAACTTAATGCTATAATTAAATTTCACGTAATTTATAAACAATAAATGGAGTGCATGTAACATCGAAATTTCTTTTTTAATTTTCAACAGGCATTGCACTGGCGATCCTACACATACTGCGTCCTCCAGAAATAGAAATCATGGTACAGAAAGCAAATATCCGAGCAAACTATCGTCAGTTATAGCATGCCGTTTCATGTATATACCCGCTTTCCCTTATTATTACACGTAATTTTACATTACGTTTCACTTACACTCTGCGGGCCACATATTTCTCCACAAAGACAGACTTCAGTTTATTACAGGTTTCATATTTACAAACGTTTCGCCACATTTCATGCACAGCCAGAAAACCAATAATAAGTACGTAATTACGATACAGCTGACGTACAGAATCAGTGAACAACCCGACATGTTCTTACTATACCAATTTTAACCTGCTGATGTGTTAAGTGTTGAATCGTCGCAGAGGCCATCCCGTTACGTTTCGTAAATTAACTAACAATAATAATACAGTGAACACAACTACGCTTATTACAAAATAATATTTTTATATCTTTATCGATGACATCCCGTTGTGACACAAACAGCAGACAGGAAGCAAAAGCCGTCAGCCACAACTTAACCTTTTACCATTCTGTACTGCTTGCTACAAGTTTCATATAAAAACGCTGCACGTTTTGACCCGCGGTGGTCACCATCAGACGTAAACGTATAAAATGATGGTGGTTAAACATTTAGAACTGTCATTCTTATGAAATGGAACAAACAGTGTTATCATAATAAAAATGCTTACGTTGATTGCATTATCCTGTTATTTAATGGAACCGCTTAAGATATTTTTCAATAAACAAAGTAAAATACACTCCTCGTTGCACATTACGAGATACTGCACGGTAAAAAAAGTGGCCAAATTTTGAAAAAAAAATACCACGGTTCAGCTCGGGAATCGAAGTGATATAGACGGGACTTTTAAGGTAGCCAGGAGAACAAGGTCACTGCAGTTCTAGACGAGTGTAGAGTCAAGCAGCCACCATCAAGATTCCATGCCCAGGGTTACCAACCTGGACACTAGTACTTCGCCGTATGATACAACGAATGCTTCATTCTTCTCTCTCTCTCTCTTCAGAATATGTAACACTTTTTGTGTTCCTTCTTCGGTCATTTCCATTCTATAAATTTTCCTACCCTCAATGTGGGTGTCGCATACACTGTGTAGGATCCGATTTCTTTTGTTTCAAAACATACAAAGAATGTTCAATAACGGACGGTTCTCAAGTCATAAAAATTAAACAAGAAGTCATTACAGCGTTAAACGTAACCTATTTACTCCACCGTAGTGTCATTATTTTTCAACACAATCGCCAGCCACACTGATGCATCTGTCCTATCTAGGTACTTGTTTAAAAATTCCGTCGCGATACGAAGCGGGTTCTTCTCTGCCTTCGCAACCATTCACGGCCAGTCAACTTCTACTTCCTCGTTACTGTGGAATCAACGACTCTCTTCGTTTTTCCAAAATCATTTCTTCCACTCGCGTTGTGTTTACATCCGCCTTTGATGTGGTGGGCTGACCGGTGCGATTGTCATGGATATCTCTTCGACAATTTTCGACCTCTCCACCATTTTCTGACATGCTGCACCGTCATCACGCCATCACTGGCAATTAATTTCAATGAGGGAAACACTTTCAGCCCATAAGAAAACAAATCACACTACAGAGTCCTTCTTTAGACCACGTTCCCAATGTCGTTGGAACTACACATCAACTTACCCCCTGAATGGCATCTGACTGACTGAATCTTGCATCATCTCTTGCCTATTACCC
Source organism: Coptotermes formosanus (assembly GCA_013340265.1). NCBI lineage: Eukaryota > Metazoa > Arthropoda > Insecta > Blattodea > Rhinotermitidae > Coptotermes > Coptotermes formosanus. The sequence goes on along the minus strand of BLKM01008651.1, from coordinate 468,058 downwards.
CCGCCATGAACTGCTATTATTGAAACCGTCTCGATAATCTTGCATGGTATAAGCACCCAGATGGCTATTACCTGGGATTTCTATTCCAGTGATTAAAAGAAGATTTGTGGCAGGCCCTTTATGCAGATTTACAAAACATAATTATATGCTGCTCATAATTAACAGCTTTGTAAATAAATGTAACTAGGCCTACATATTACAACGTTATTTACAAGAAGCACACGGTCAGCCCATTAAAAAGGTCCACCATTCTACAATGCGATGATTCAAAAATGCAAATCTCAAACTTCATTGGCACATTTTACTTGTGTCAAAAACTGAAGCTAAACTTAGCACAACTGTCTTCATAAGTACCGATCAATATCAAAACATATTTAACTATATACTAGATGAACAATATGGTAAATCAACCTGTGTCAAAACACCACACAATGAATGTGCCTATGGGTACGAAGTTAAGGCCCATATATTCTGGCATCAGAACTGACAAGCAATATTCATGCTTTGATGACTTTATCTGTAACAACGCTACCACGAATCAAACCCTGACCATGCAGTCCCCCACTTTGTTCACTCAGCTACCATGGTTCTTTAGCATCACAAGCAGTATATCAAGCATACATACAGAGCAAAAAATGTTCTTGCATCTCACACTGACAAGATACTGAAAAGCTCTCAGAAGAAAAAATTACTTCCACCAACAGGTGAAATGTGTACTATACTTGGGCAGACTACCTATAAAAATTAGTGCAATTTCATAACTGCTACCACTTTTAACAAAATTTTGTAGCTTATATTTGGATCCTCATGCAAGGTATATTTAAGCTTAAGTCATTAATGTTCATATTCATATATGAAACACCTCTAAGTGACCAGAGATTCCCAACCCCAGGGTTACAAACCACACTTAAGTCACAGAATATTCCTGACTGATCATGCACTCCCAAAATAATCATGGGAATGTCACAGTTTAAAATGATGTGCTGAGTAAATGCTGGTACTATACACGTCACATGGCCAATGTGATTTATACAACACTGAGTTGTGAATAAATAACGTCCAAGAACAACTGTGACGGATTGACAATCCTCAGCAGGAAACTCATCACTGCCACATAACCATTCCAAATAATGGTCTCATACAGGTTGGATAATGTACAATGATCAACAGCTCTGAATAAGAACATTTGGGCACTGAGACAGTTTACAAAATGCAGGGGGGGGGGGGGGGGGGNCCCCCCCCCCCCCCCCCCCCCCCCCCCCCCCCCCCCCCCCCCCCCCCCCCCCCCCCCCCCCCCCCCCCCCCCCCCCCCCCCCCCCCCCCCCCCCCCCCCCCCCCCCCCCCCCCCCCCCCCCCCTGTATACTTCTAGGCGAAGTCTCCAAGTGGACAAAAAATTGATGACATTTATCACTGCAGCCCTATACATGAATATTAGGCCACAAATGTGCCCTACCTACACAGTAATTAAAGGTTTAAGTTCAAACACTTTTCCTTCAAATACATGAAAGAGGCATGATTTCATGACTCTAAGGTCCCTAACACAAAGAATATACATTAAGTATGGCACGTGCACACAAATTCCAGGTGCGTGGACACCCTGGCGACTAAAGTTGCGTGGTGACACCTAATACTTTCAGCATGAATACTGCAGTTGTCTTTCTCCTTACACACAAAAATCTGTAACAGTTCACATGCAATGAGCAGAAAGTACTGGATAATGGTGATGTTCACAGGTTACTCCAAAACTGTGGTTCCTCAGTATGGAACTTGCTTCATGTCACCCTTCTGGCACACATAGAATTTGGAGTTTCCTACTTAAGTTTTGATAATCTGACAACCCCTGCTGCACAAAATAAATCATGACAGAAAACTCCCATAATATATGACAAAGGCACTGGAAAGTGTTAAAAATTCATTTCTTTATAACTGGATTAGCAAATGGTATAATAAATATACCGACATCCAAGCCATGGCTACAAAAAGGGATGGCAATGCAACAGTCACCTAGAGCCAACACCCAGAAATGATCTATGTAACGAAATAAGTGGTAATCTACTTACTTAAGTACAAGGTGAAGGTACTCCTGTGCATGCCATTAAAGCATTTGTGGAATGGAGGTACAACTCCAACCACTCTTAACTTTGGCACCAGATGCAGGTGATTGGTCACCTTCATGCCCTGCCTAATTTGCTCCCACAGAAAGCGCTTCCAGTACCGACTGCCCAATTTACTCCCATGGAAAGAGCTTCCAGCACCCACTGAACAGAAGGCTGGGTAGACCCCAGAGTGAGTCTGGATCCTTTGGCTCTTGCCCTGCTGGGAATCAAACCACGATGCCTCACTTGTCCAGCCTGTAGCACAGTCACTATACTGCCTGGCTCCAAGTTACCATCTTACCAAATTTTTAGTGTAAGAGACTCAAAGTAATCAGACATGAGGGACAATTTCAATTTATACATGAAAATAACAACTCTGCAATGACCATTCATTTACAGTTTAGAAAGAGAACGACAATAGCACACTGTACCCCTGAATATACATAAGGAGACCAACCATCAACTGTAACGAGAACTACACTTCAAATATCCTGTGCAGAACCTACTGCCACGAATTCTTCAGCACTCCATGTAAAGTCTTCTGAGACATGTAATGTATGGTGGGCTACTGCATTTTAAGCACAACAAAAATGTAAAGAGAATTATAGCTTGTACACACCTAACCAAATAACAACAAAACACCATCTAAGCTGTTACACACTGAAAGGATCATCTCTTTCTGTATGGGAACTAACACAGAATACAACTGAGCTTATAACTTCGTAATTAATAACTGTTTACCATTCTTCACACACGAACACTTTGAAATGATCTTACATCTGCAAAAGAAGCAATATTTATGGTCAAAAATTGTTATATGATCAAAACTGTACCTTCCTCCGTGAAATGCTAAGTTTCGGCACTTCAAATAATAAAATCATGCAGAATGTGAGTTTCAAAAATATGTAGTGGCAGTAACCTCAAGTGAGAATTGCGAACACAGACTGAGTTTCTATCACTAATATGAACTCTAACAGCCTACCTCGCCAGGTTACTTTTTCTTCTACATATTCATTAAACAGTGTCAATGACTTCAATTCCCATCACTAAAATGTAACTTTAAAGCCTATGCTTTACACATCAAATTGGTGTAACTAAAATACATCAAAACTGTAGCTTTATGTATACTGAATTTCTGTGACTGTGATGTATGAATGAAGCACAAACAAGGGTTTATGTTATGATTACATTACCATGTCCAGTCACAAATACTGAACTTCTTAATGAAAAATGAATGTAGAGGAAACAGTAAAAGAAGAACTGTACACAATGACATGTAAATGGGAACTATGTGTATCTCATGTTCTCTGCTATACCATTTTTTCTTAACGAACCACAGTGAAACGCGCTCCTTACGTATCTACAAATCTCAAATATATGGAAATTAGTTCATTAAAAAATCTTGCACCACTTCATGGAGTTCCTTCTGTACAGCCAACACGAGGATTAAAACCGATTTACTTATTAAGGAGACGGCATGCCTCCGATGCTTAACATACAGAGACTACAGACAAAATGTTTTCGGTTCATGCGAAAACATTATCATTAATAATATATTAATGTGACACCTATGCTTTCACATCCCGAAAACAAAATACCATTACAAGAAATGAATCAGTATTCAAGATCTAATATACGCGCGACCATATCGGTTTCTAGTACAATGCTTCGATTTGACATGTATCGCTTACTACAAAACCTACTCCACTTTATAGAAAAGAAAGGAATTCCCCTGAGGGTATGTATACGTCCATCACGCAACGACATTTGGTCTCAGCCACATAACATAAGCGACAACACATAAAAGAAATAACTCACCCACAGTTCCGTTCCCCAACTCATTTTCGAATCAAAAACACCGTTACTTTTCACTATTCTAACACCTTCCTTTTACACACACACACGCGCGCACACAAAAATTTAAGAACTTGAATCCGCCATAAGCACAACTCATGGAACAGACAAACAACACCCTCACCTCAACATGGCTGACAGCCTACTGATCACGGATCAGAAATACAAGCAACTCATCTCTGTCCGTGTCACCTGTGGCAGGAAATGACGTACACCATTCGGCTCGTTGCGTCCTGTTTGACGCGACCCCTGTACGGAATTTCACGAACCATGTAGCGTGACGTCGGCATCGCAATTGGTAAGGTTGGTACATACTATTCCACCGGAAAGCCCTCTGCGTCCCAACGGTCAGTCACTTACAAGTAGTTCATATTGCTTGCCTTGTGGATTACGACACTGTGCACCCTGGTAAATGAGTAACAATATCTTGCAGGGCGTACTTCCACCATTCTGAGATGGCAATGGGCCTCAAAATTTGGGGTTACAAAGACGGTGCGCGAATGCCTGACGCTTTACCACTCAGCGACGAAAGTGCTACAGACCACGCAGTGATATTCAAGTGTATCAGCTAGTAACTTTCAACCTACTCATCTGTATCGATATTGTACATTCTGCTACACCATTAATCCGTTTATCACATTGAAAGATAGTGATCGGAGGCATGCATTATTACTAGATTCCCTCAGATTGTCTGCTCAGTCTATAATCCAGATCCAAGACCCGTCGGGGTATTCATCTCTTCCATGCATTCCCTACCACATTACCGTCCTCGGGCTGCAACATTATTCGCTTCGAAATAATTGTTTCTAAATAAGTTGCATGATTTTCCGCCGAACAAAGAAAACAGAATCGACATCAATTCTACATTTTCGGTACATTTTACGAGATGGTGTTGGCTATGCGATAGCACGCAAGTAATAGATGATCTGTAACCAATGGCATTGAATGGACACAAGGTGGTTGGTATGTTATGTGTGCATTGAGGTTAAGACTTTGTGGGACGTAATGCGTATCAAGAAATTATGTTTAACGAACATACAATGAATGAAAGACGGAGGGCTGGTCATGCACCATTAAGGATAATGCGCGTGCATCCATTATGGGTGGGAGCATTAATGCCTTTAACTTAAGGTGCACCATAGGGGTCTACGGTAACTCAACCCTTATATGTTTATATCGCAAATTTAGATGTCGAAAGTCACGTGAAGAAAGTGGTGAAGGGAGAATTCACGTGATTCACTCCACATGTGCGTTAAGTCATGTCAAGTAACGTCCCGTACTATTATGGCCCGCAGTTTTTTCTTCGTACTTCCAGTGCTAAATCGAAGCATTTATAAAATTCGACAGACGTGATTCCCTTATGAATCCCACACACATCCTCTGTTACACCGCACTATTTCTGATCCGTACTATTTTAAGTCACCTGAGACACAACTTTCGTACGTCAGGTGATGATAACCGGTACTTACATTTTTTTTTTAAACTGAAGTGGGGTAAACAGAAACTCGAAATGTGTTGACATGGGCGTCTCTTGGATTGGGGGAAGGCTTAGGGCAATTTGGAACCCACCTCCATGCTATGTGAGTGGCCAGTTTGAGTGTCACATGGTGCCATATGTTCATGATATTCATGCCAAGCTCGAAAATTAAATAAACCAACTGCACATACCCAAAAGTATCTGGTCTGAGACTTCTGAAGTGAACTGTTCAGGTGATGTGTGCAGCTTTGTTCTGTTATGCCCCTGCCCCCCAAACCCCTATGCTCATTATTTAGCAGAGGGCTGAATTGTGCCACTATACCTCATTAGTGATGCCTGTAATGAAGTGTCCAGTTACTAAAAATAATGTCACATGGATTTTAGGTGTCTGTGCTATTGCCAAATTCAATTTTGGAATGGTGACAAACCCTTCATTTAATGAAATGAAAAGTTTTAACATTTTCTAATATATGTTATTTGCAGGTGCTGGGTGGAATCTTGTTGTGCATGCCGGTTCTACTCCCTCTGTTGAGAAGAGGCATGGCAAGTGGCTATACAGCTGGAACTCACTCTGTTGCATATGTAACGGCACCCAGTGAAGATGTGGCAAAGAAGCTTGCTCAGTGAGTACACCATACTTAACCAAGTTGCACTGATTAATCTCATCATTAGAAACAGTACTAAAAAATAAAGCTGCTCCAGCAGAAAAGCACCCAACATGGTTGTTTATTTAATGATGCTGTTAGTAATTCAGACACCCTAGAGAGGAAGCAGGATGTACCTTAAGAGATGGTATAGTAAAACTGGTAAAGAGAAGAATCTCTACCCTTAATGGGAATTGAATGTGTCATCCGGCTTATACGAAGTACACTATAACTCCAGTTATCTGGATTAATTGGGACCACGAGCCATCTGGATAAGCAGAAAATCCAGATAACTGGATTCTTCTTTGAAAATAGGCTACATTGGCAGTTTAAAGTGGAAAAAATTTCTACAAACAGGTCTGTATAGGCTACATATTTACTTACATACAAATAAAACATTAAACCATTCTGAATTTTGGAATTCCCTGTCTAATTTGGGAACCCCTTTGGGTGTTACTATTTACAGTATGTACCTTCATCTAAACCTTTCAACCATGCCTGATTTTGAGATCTAGACAACCGTAACACTTTACAGTACTGCACTCACTCCAATAACTGGTAATTTCCGGGCATATTAGTCTTGTAGAACTCTACAAAGTTACCTGATGGGCCAAGCCCTGATCTGGATAATTGACGATTTGGATTACCAGTGTCCTGATAATTGCAGTTATACTGTACTGTAGAATAATGTGAAAATACAGGTATACTGTAACACATAAAATGATGGTACTCCACATCACCTACTCCCTAACAGTGTTCTAATACGCTAATTAATAACTGCTGCTACTGTAACCATCAGTTTCCTTTGGCTCTGTTTCTACACCAGTATTCAAAGGCCAAGTGGACTGCCATGCATGTTACCATATTTTACAGACATCTGCCTTTCTTATTAAAGGTTTCTATTGTGTTCAAGTTTGCAATCCATTCATTAGGTCCACATTATAAACTTAGTTTGATAGGATGGATCGTTTACAACTTAATAAACTCAATGCCAAAATAATGGTAAGAATCAATTTATCTTTTATGTTTTCTTTTCTGTTTGACTCTGAAATACAGCAGTTTATTTAACTGGACAGAAAATTTTAATGCATTTAACGATATGGTGAGTTTTGCATTGTACTGTGCATTTAAATACTGAAAGGAGAATAAGCCTGTTAGAGCCTGAAGATGCAATCACAATACAGTGTCTTTGATTTCTAAGATGCATAGTAGTGTATTTGCAGAGACAAAATTTACAGTAAGGCAGAAAAAGAAACTTTTTATATGGGGAAGAGTGTGCACCAAAACTTGGTTCCAATGGAATGTGCCAGGAAGAAAAGCACTTAACATATTTGTGTGTACTGTACTAATTGCATTTTTGTATTACAAGGTATGGCTTGTTTGGTTATGTCTTCTTTGAGTAAGCTATGGTACAAAACCTAAATCTGTCAGTGACATATGTAACTGTCATTTTCAGTGGTATCGTGACAAACAAACTGGCAGCCTGTGTTAACATCATTCCCAAAATTACTTCTGTGTAAGTATGTGAGTAATTTTATATTATGGTGGAATCTGAAACTTTATATTTGTAATGCAGTGACATAATTTGAAGAAACTGAAGTAATTAAAAAAAATTCTTATACAGATATGAATGGCAGGGAGAAATCAACGAAGACTCCGAAGTGTTAATGGTACGTAATCGATGCAATACACAGAATAAAAGGTAAACTGGTAAGATAATTAAACATATTAACGGTAGGTATGTTTGTGGGGATGCCACTGCCAAATCAGAAATTGTGGACTTCATATTTTGTATTCACACTTTTGACAGTTGATGCGCTAAAATTTACAGCCATATTTTACTTTAAGTATATTGTTACAGAAAGTAAACTTTGGGTATGTTTTGGAATAGACACTTAATAACCGACTAAATCCATGGTTTAGAATCTTTATGTACCAACTGCAACAGTAGGTTCTGACAGCATAACTGTTTGCTAAATTTGTGTCCACCTCATCGAGAATTACCGCTTTTGAGCATCTGAATATTCCTATGTAATTGTTACAGTACTCATCATAAAACTTGTATTGGATCACACACATATCCAACCAGACATGTATGAAGGTTGCTAGTGTATTTATTACATTTATTTTTCAGATGATCAAAACTAGAACATCTCGAGTTGATGAACTGGCACAGTATGTCAGGTAAATCTGAACCAAACCTGTCGTAACAAAATACATAGGGTTAGCTTCCTCCCTTAGGTTGCATCATTTGACATAAAATTTGATATCGCGATGGTTCTTTTCAGATCAAATCATCCTTATGAAGTGTGTGAAGTTATCTCTTTACCAGTAAGTATCAAAATATTTACTTCATATATTTGGGCAGAAAGAACTATGCTCCAAGTTCATCATTTGTTGACAGTAAGCCTTTCATAAAAATTTTCCAAGGACACTTTTATCAGACATCACAAGAACTGGAAAGACATAAGAAAAAGGTGTAACAATGAAATGTATTCCTGTAAACATGTAACACAATATAGCAGCTGTATTTAAACATGGTATCATTATATAAATTCAAAATCATACCTTAAGTAAGTTCCTAGATTCAAGCCATGTTGAAAAATAAGAATATTTTCCACATCTTTGTGAACAATGCAAAGTCATCCCTGAACATACATGAGAGACTGATTTATATATTCTGTTTATGAAACTGTAAACTTTAAATGCTTTTACTTACAGAAATAAAAAATGAAGTTGCATTCCAGTTACTATGTAATACTAATTACTTGTGTTATCACCACCAAATTAAATTCTGTGTCTAGAGAGTGTATGTAAATGTCTTTCAGATTGAGAATGGAAACCCATCATACCTGGACTGGATTGGAGAGACTGTTCCCAAGAAATCATAACTTCAATATGTCATACATTTATGCCACCAATAGCAGTTGTATAATGTGGAATTCATTTGTAAGACTGATGTCAAGGTGAAGAGAGGTAATTAAAGTGACTGAGGGAATAACGTTACTCTGTAAATATACAGCTTCATTTTCTGGAATATTTAATTCCGTGTGATTGTGATACAGAACAGGCACACTTACACAACTGTTTGATCGATGCAAGCCAAAATTTACATTCTGATCTGGAAACGACCAGCCTTCGTTATGTACTTGACACCCTTAAATGGCTTGTACTTTTCACCATACATATCAAGCCGATTCACCTTTAGCCCTGATACAGCTAGCTGACTGATGGTGAACTGAACCTGTGGATTAACAAATACATTACCCACAGGTTTCATTTATACCACTGCTGTGTATCAACTACACACTTACATAGCATCAAATTAAACTATACATTGTAAATTAGAAAGCACTTCAATAAGTAACTGTCGTCTACACCTGGGCACTTGTCTGTAATAACTAACGTAACAGACCCAGGAGGCATTTGTGGCATTCAAAGTGGCCAGCCAGCAACCCATTCAGTCACTGCTGCCAACCACCAGTTTCAAATATAACCCCAATTTCTGGTACAGTGTCTTTCTCACATTATACTGAAGCCAGACATGCCATTACTGCATCTGAGCACTTTCACATTACCCCTGCTATACAGCTGAACTTCAAAGTTACAAGACAAGCTTCTGATCCTGTTCGTGTGTCTAGAATTTGTGTGACTTGGGTCCATTAGTTTTCAAGTCATTTATCATCATCATCATCCTTCTGTGTCTGAAGAGGTAATAAGTTACTCTTTGAATATTAGTACTCAATGGACTAATGTGCCATATACTGGTCCCTACAGGTTTCCTCTGCAGCACACCACAGGAGATGTAGCAAAATTAATGTTTTTAGTCACATATGTATTTGGTGAGATATTCTCTCTTTCCAGTAGTCAACTGATGAATACTGATATTGTTCACCCTTCAGTTTTCTCTAGTGGGACAGTTTATTCTTAGGTCAATATTAGAAATTTGGCTATGTTGCATTCTAGTACACCCCATATGTCTTCCCTGTTAATTAGCCGTGTTTGTATGCACTGATAGTGTAACTATATATTCAAGCCCTTCAACTTCTCATCAGATTCTGGGTCAAATATAAGCTCCAAAATATGGTCTCCATTGTGTTTTGTCTCTGGGAATTAAAAATGTACATATCCCATTTTTAGGCTTTAGAAGTGTGTGTTCTGCACATGGATTAAGTCTGCAGATAGGTTATAACAGTCAAACACATTAAGTATGACTGTGTGGTACTTGCTTCAAGGACTACCACACTAAACATATGCTCTGCCATGTTCTCAAACAGAAGATGTGGCTTTGACCTTCAGAACAAACATGAGTAAAAAATATATATATACCCATTATTCTTATTAGAAATCACTGTACAGCTTTGGGTTTCATATTTAGGATATTAATACTACAGAATAAGAAGCAGTGTGGAATGTCCTTCATTAAGACTGGGAGTATGTGTACTTTATGTCGCATTTTGTCCAGTAGTCAGTGAGATAGTAATCATATTATAAAACTGTGCATAATTTTTTAAAAGCCCCACCTTAAACATATTTTGTAACTGCTCCAGTGGGATTTAAGTCTGTCATGAAAGGGTTAATAGCACCTGTGCAACCATTATATTTTTTTAGTGCTTATGGATTGAGATATAACTAGAAAATTCGCATATTCTCGATTAAATAAGACATGGCAAGTAAAGCATACAGAAGAACTAGAAACCTACTACCTTGAGGTAAGTATTATTTTTGATCTATAAGAACCAGTGTTATACATACATTGATCGCTGGATTCGACTCAACAGCAGCGGCACCAGACTGGAGACTGATCTGTAACAGATCCATCAAACAATTACATTTTGATCCTGATCATGATAGTCATTCAATATCTGATGCTGCATGTAGCTCACCGTGCCACGTAAACTGGGCAACTTTGCTGTGTCAATACGCCCAATGTCCCACATCAAGACTTTGCTCACAGGGTCAAATGAATATTTGCCTTGGTTTGGTGTCAGGCTGCAATTGAGGACTGCTTTTGGCATAGGTATCTCGATGATCACAGATTCAACCTATAATGTATAGACACAGAAAAATTACATATATTCTTCACATAGGTGTTTTAGAATTGCAGAACACATATAACTCTAGGCCTAATTATTACTTATATTTTTACATAGAACTAGTTTTTACTTAGCAAGTTACTCAGTTGGTGATGGGCTTTAAGCAGCTTTTAATGTATGACAGTTGTACAGAACTATTTTCAGAGTTTGTTGCACTTTTGACAGTTCAATGATTTAGCTGGGAGGCTCTGTATAAAGCATTATGGATATACAATGCAGAGAACAGACAAGGCTCTGGACATGTCACCATTGCCATTTGTAAGGAAAAAGAAATATGCTTACCAAAAATATAATGAAACCACATTTATAATATGATATCAAATTTATATGAGTATGTACACTTGTGTACATAAACAACAACAATAACAATAAAGTTCCAATTTAAATTGAAAAAGAATGTGTAAGGCAATTTTCTTATTTAGCTTTATCCTTATCTCTTCCATGCTTTATTTTTGTACATAGTGTCACAGTATCTAGCTGAGCTCATTTCACAGAGTTCAGTCTTCCATAAACGAATATGCAGTTGTTTGTCTGCTAGATGTGAAAAGCCACGCCACCTATGTATAAATAACTGCAAAGTTTGGCAAGCTGTTCACACTATCAGACAGTGAAAGGAACGGATGCTCACAATTCTGTCAAAGATTTTCCTGAAAAATATCTTCACTCACTTCAGCTCCCTGTGATGTCAGCATGGCAGTTGGAATGAAAAGATACATTTAAATAAAGCCAAAGAATATTTTCTCTAACAGTGACCTGACCATGAGTGTATCCATAGTGTCAATCACATTTAATGTCCATATGCCAGAAACTAATAAAGAGCAAGATTCATATGAAAATGCTTTGCAATAAGCAGGACAAAGTACTGTAAAATGAAAGTAAAAATTAAGTATTGTGCCTTCAGTTCCAAAATATTGCAGATTACAATAAACAAAGAAAATAACGAATACTTGCAACATGCACAAACAGAAGGATTAAATAACCTAAACTCAAGTACTTACTGTTCTACCTATAGTCTGCTTTGGTCCAACAGTAATGTCAAGACGTCCACCACCAGCTTCACGGAAGGATATGTTATGTCGCACGTATATTGGAATGGCCACAATATTTTGTGATCCAATATGATATGACATTAATCGGAAGTTTCCATCAGGTGGAATGAAAGACAGGATTCTCTCGGACTGCAATCATACCCATAAGATATTCAAGAACACAAACACTTATATAAAAGATGCATGAACAAAAAATTGTAAATTTGTCAATAAGACACTGTACACGAGATCTGCATGCAACAAAAATACGGCAAAGAACTTTCATACATTTCCAGAGAAATGCAGCCGACATACATTACATTATAAAGAGGTAAGTTTTCCCCTGTGGAAGCCATGCAGGTATATGCGGGAGTGGAGGTACAGCTCCAATCAAAATTAGTCATGGCACTAGATAGAGGGGAGTGGTCAGCCTCATGCCCCAGCCACTTTACTGCCAAGGAACGTCTCCCCACTATCCGCTGAATAGGAAGCTGGGTGGCTCCAGGGTTAGTCTAGACGTTTTAACCTCGATCAGCACTGCCAGTAGCCCTCACTGATATTCAAACTGGATAGTTAAGTGAATAGAGATTTAAAATGTTATTGTGACACCAGTGTGCTTACTGGGAACATGAATGTGACTTTATAATGTAACAGAGTTCAAATATTTGGGAACTACTCCAATTTATCACAACTGCAAGGATGAACAAATTATGAACAGATTAAACTGAAGGAATGCTTGTTACCACTGAAACCAGAACCTTTTGTTTTTCCAGCTGCTATTTAAAAATGTGTGGGAGGATGAAATGGGTGGGACATGTCAGCATGTATGAGAAGAGAAACGCATACATGCTGTTGGTTGGAAAGCATGAAGGAAAGAGACACCTCGGACTACCTATGCATAGTTGTAGGATAACATTAAAACGGATCTTAACAAAACGATAGGAGGGCACGGACTAGATTTATCTGGCACAAGGTAAGGACATTGGATGGTGGGCTCTTGTGAACATGGTAAGGAAACATTTGGTTCCATAAAATGTGAGGAATTCCTCCACTAGAAGAGAAATTATGAAGTTGTCAAAAAGAACTCTGCTCCATGGAGTTAGCCAATGGGAAAGAAGAGAACAAGTATTTTAAATGTTGCTTCTGTATGGTTCACAGCGCTAAAGATGTTCACACTCTTGTATGCAAGCTGTCACTATGCAACATAACACATGTCAGTAGTATGGCTGAGCTACATTCTCTGCGCACAACAAAAATCCTAGACCACAACTTCATCAAAACCAGTAACAGGAGTAGCATCTGGGACAGGACACAGGGTCAAAGCAACCACATACCATACTGAATGGTATTGTTGGATTTTAGAAATGCCATTTTTCTGACAGCTTACGTAACTAAGTCGTCATACAAGTTTCCCTTCACTGACTTGACTACTTCACCAGAAGTAGATTTACATACACTACAAAGTCCACCCTCCAGCACTACATGCAGTTCACATAAATCACTATACAGGTTAATATGCTTACCTCCCACCTCTTGAAACGAACACAAGGATGAAAGCTAACATCATCAAATAATCGTGGGTTCATGAAGGACAACGTCAGATCAGGCATGCCACTCAGTTTGATGCAGCAGTCAATCTGTAGAAACAGGACACATATTCATGATACAGCTGGTGCATGCTGCATATCTGATGATGTAATGATATCTAGGTGAATATCATATTCAGAGAAGGATGTGAAATTTCTGGGGCAAGAGAGGGGTACAATTGCTTATTACCCTGTGGTCAACAGATGCTGGGACTGTTTGCAAATCACACAAAAATTTTACTTGGCTGACACTTCTCCATAAGACAAAACATGCCTATTCATGCTTCTGTCATTGCTCCTGTACCAGCCTACCGACCTACCATATGTAACATACAAGTCACATGTCAATTTAAACCCAGCTATGAACACTGATCTTGGGACTACCCAACTACCGCTAACATAGTTACCTCCAACATCCTTTGGCCCATCCGGGCCAGTACCAAGGAGTTCAGCACAAGTCAAGTCGAAGTATCAGAGGTTTACATATATAACTGTATGAAAATAGTGTATACATTAACACAGAATTTAAGTTAAAAGAGCACAGTAAAGGTAAAGCAATCAAAATACAGTTAAGAGATACTGTTGAAAAGTGATAGAGTTCCATGTGTATTGTCTATACAACACTTCATCTACTACTCCAGTATTCACTATGAATGCAGGATAGAAGCCAGGACAATATGTATGGCACATAGCAACTACTGACAGTTTCTGCTGACAAACACTGCAATGTATTTCAACCAATTTCAAAGGTTTAACTCATGTTTTGACAGACTATTTGCATCTACTGCTTATACACAAATATGAAGCATTTGATTACATAATAGGTCCACCACAGGAAGTGCATTACTCATATTACTGGGCCTCACATCTCCCTCTCTCTCTCTATAAGCATTCATGCATGCACACATATATTCACTGATGTCAGTTAGAAGAAGCAATACTTTGAACAGTATTTTATTGAGATAAAAAACTATATTATCTTTTTAACCATGCATTGTGATCTTTTAGCTGACATTCTCAGTTAATGCATACATCATGCTCATAGTTGTATACATGAACCTTTGATACTTCCACTTTTATTGTACTGAAATCCTTGAAAATGGGCAGGATGGGCTGAAACGTGCTGAAGGTAGTTCCAACAGCATTGTACGTGGTTGATTTTTCACTTTTATGATTGATTACAAATGTACATGATAGACATGCAACATTAAAAGATATTAATAAATGAACTCAAACACCTTTCCCACTTGCTAGCCTTGATTTTCCACTCACTGGTGAGTACTTCTATATACATCATGTTTTAGTGACGAATATTACACACTTGATAACATGAACGGTATGCCTAATGGTGAACAGGGAGTGAGAATAATGATTTAAACAACAATAAGTTAATTATTATCACACTTCTGACAAGTTCTCCCATCATTAGGTCACTGTTGAAACTGCTGAAATTATTAAACTGAAAGCTGATCCAAATTACCTACACAACTTTTTTAACCATGCACTTGCATGGTGAGGGTTTAAGTGTGAAACAAAAGGAAAATTGTCATATGCTTCTGGATTCAGTCCTCTTCTGTACCAAATTTCATATGAATAATGACACTACTAGATCAATTTCAACAACTCAAATGCATATTTTACACTGATACTTAGCATGTGGCTACAGATACAATCAGGGAATATGTTATGACAGTGAGCTAAGGCTGCAAGAAGTTCAACCACATGAAACAGGGTGTTATGTGACTCTCCATGCCACCAAGAGGAACTTAGCAGCAACGCTTCCGCAGCACCTTTGAGAAACTGACAACTAGGATCATAATTTTCAGAGTTACAAACAGAACTCAAAGCAGACAGTCTATTGTCAGTTTCTCCCATATATGAATACTGACACTGCCACCACAGATCCTAGGTAATGAGGTGTGTTCTGACTTATATTACATGCACATGACATCTAAACAAACAGACTGGGAAAGACTAGAACCAACAGCTGTCCACAACTAGAACATGCTTTTGTATGCTCCTTGCTGACACTCAGCACAGAGGCAGTTGAATGATATGAACTTCACTGGAGTCAAGTGGCACACATGGTATCATCACGTGTCCACCATGAGAACTGGACATACAGGATCTGGTAAGCAACAAAGGGACATGACCCAAAGCACCCTGGATTACAATGCTTGCAAAATACTCCACTATGATGCCAACAGATGAAACATGTGTGGTCCCCAAAGGCAGTGACTAAGAGAAACCCTGCCAGTCAGCAAGTCTGATGATCCAGTTTGCATGGTAGGGTAGGCTATAAAAAGGATCAATGTGGATATTTATAGCAAAGTGGTTAGTAACATATAAATCTAGACGAAAAGAGCATTTGCAATACTGCCAAGCCTGGCCCAGACAAGGCAAGGTCGCCTGAACCCAAACAAAGTTGGGCATCAGTACATGTGTTTAAATTACATCAAACTCAGCATGCACGCACGCACACACACAAACAGAAACCATTATGTCTCTTTTGTCAGTAAGACTAAACCCCCAAAGATTTTTTTTAGTATTTGCTTTGAAAGTTACAGGAATAATGGATGGGGGATATACCTGAAACATTAGATTTGTAAGCTAGGTAGGAGCCACCAGTACTGCCAACAAGAAAGAAATTCTACTGAAAGTAAATGAAAAAGTGGACACACTTAAACAGATTGTGCTGAAATGCAGTATATACTAAAGGCTAAATGGAACAGAATGGATGCAATCCTTAACCAAAATAGCCCTCTTTCCATTGGCCCAATCGCCACCACAGTACTAATAATAATGGACCATAAGACTGCAGGAGTTTAATGTAGGAGTGGGGGGGGATGAAGTTTTCTGAAGCCAGAGTGTGGCTGGGTAGTGATAGTACATTAGTGTCAGTTTGCCATGGAATCTAGAATGACAGACATTAACACTCCACTGCTGTGAATACATAATGGTCACAAGAGAACTACAGACAAGAAACACTGTGGTGCTCCAACAGATCCTTGACTCCCCCTGTGTCTCACCTACAGATAGCTGAAGCAATCTGTATGTGAAACACATGATCCCAATGAACACTCACTTCAGTGAGGTACAGTTTTAGGTCTGGGTATATTTTCTGAGTACCTTAATGAGACTGGGCAAAAATTATCTGTTTAGTTAAAGGACGTTTCTGGTGCAAGTTGTGGAATGCTCACAAACCAGCAGCTTCAGTATCCATATTGTATTCTGGCAGTGGATGTTGATGCATCTTTACATCAGGTCCCGCAGCATTAGTCAGACCATTGCTTTCACTGCCTACTTCACTCTGGTAAAAACCTAAAACATTGTGTCAGGTGCTTTATGAACTGCTGGAATTGAATGACATGTAGTCTTGCTTCAAACCCAGACTTGCACAGACAGGCAGTAAGAAGGGTTCATTCCACTTTCATTTTTGAGTTCCTTGTTGACACACTCAAAGAAGAAGTTGTGTTGAAACCATCAGACAGCACCACAGTACAGGAAAGATCTCTCTGATGAGACAGAATTTTGAATGAATATAATAGTCCTAATATCCAAAGTCAATAACCATAAAAGAATTGTTGAGATAAACACTGACATGCCCAAATCAAGAATGATGATGTTATGGTTATTACAGGAATGATCTGATAAGCATTTATGCAAATAAGACAAAGGAAATGATTATACAATAGTACAGATAAAAACTAGAGTGAGGGAAATACAAACAGGAAGCCCCTTTTTGCACATCCCACGGGACATGGAGTGATGAACCATGGTGTGAATTGAACTACAAAAAAAGTTTCAGTATTTCTCTTACATATCCCTGTATTTCAGCAAAGACCGTAGATCCAGCTTTATCAATGATGGCATCCACTTCTTCCACCACATCAAAGTATGCTTCATTATTAGTATACTTAACACCAGTCCGACGCCATGGCACATTGGATAACTGACCACTTGGAAGTGTTGCACTGACGCTGTAACAAAGTTGTAAAAAAGTGAATCTTGCCATTAAAATATATCACGTAATTAACTGTATATGAGTAGTAGAATAAATCACACACACACACACACACAAACACACAATGTGCAAATCCACCATCCTTTTATCACAAGTTTGTTAAACACAATTCAAAGGCATATCACACCTAATGCAGGCAAGCATGCCTTCCAAACCTTTCCCGCATCTAAAAGCATTTGGTTTGCAAAGAAAAAATAGAGAAACCAATCAAGGAATAGTGTGTCATTAGGGACAAAATGCAAGCTAAGACCACCCTACACAGAACAATGCAGTCTTTTGTGCCACGTGATTTCTAAAGTCAATCTATAGTTGACAATCTCATTGCCACTAAATGTAAGCTGCATGCCATTCACTGTGCTAATGTATATGAAACTGCATGTATGAGCATGCGAGGTAAACTTACTTTGATTTTCCTGTAACAGTATTAGCTATTGTTCTCAGAATATTTGGTGGTTTGATCAGTTCCTTTAGAATGTTTGACTCTGTAGCCAGTGGAAATCCATTGTCCAACATTTCATCAAGAAGCTGAAAATAATCCACAGTGTATCACACTAAAAGCTTTACTGTCATTGCCATTTGGAGGCACACAGACTCTTATCATGGCTGTGGTCTGATATCCACCTGGAACAGCTGAAAATAACTTTTAAATATCTGTCATGATAGCCTCTGCTCTGGTAGAGATTCAAACTGAGTACTCTCCAAACACAAGCCATACATGTTAGTGCCAACCCTGCTTACTTGGTGATGGTGCAACGTACATCTGTCAAAGCATGTATGCTGGTTAGGCTGATGTCTGCTACATCCATGGCCATGAATTGTCACTTTATGAAAAGTCAAAATAGTTTCTTGGCTGGACACCAGAAAAAATAGATGTATGCTGAGGTACTGTGATTTTTTATTTTTCTATTAATTTCTAGAAATATTGTTGGTATCCCACATACAGTTTTGATGTTCAGGCATTAACACAAAATATAAAATACTACTGCACACTGTACACATTTTGTTCAACTGGTAGCTTTTATTAAATAAAAAATGACAATGCTGTCACCTTTTACCCTTGCTACTATCAGTACCAGCCTTTACTTGACGATGGTGCGATTCATCCCCACTGACACGTCACCTGAAACACTGTTTTCTTCAATATTTCAAGTTCAGAACTCGGAAAAAACAGATCTTATTTGTTGTTTTTATTCCAACAGTATTACCACAATATTAAACAACAAACTCAACAACTATTCTTTTCTTCTTATTCTTTAATATGAAGAAAAGGCTCATGTTCAACTTTACCCCTTGTTGGTGAGTACCTGCTTTTTTCTATATGAAAAAGATATGGTTTTAGCACTTGGCGGTGTTCTGTAATACAACAATTCTCACTTCTATCACCACCATAGCATTAACATTTTCACTGGACCTGAATGTATGGCACTTCAGAACCTTCCTATGAGGGTCAAACACATGAAAGTTACACAAAAGCAGGTCCAGGATGTGGCACTCTGTACTTTGGTACATACATACCATTTCAGAGGACCCACTTGGCATCAATCTTGCTCACTTTCAAGTTCTGTTACAAAATTCAAAGCCGTGTAGCTTCAGAAATCCACAGGTGCTTGGCTCATTCCTTCACAGTCCAGCAGATGTCTTCCTCCATGCACTGTTCAGTCACTCACACATGGCTGTGTGAATGAATATGGAATATCCACTATAATGCATGTTAGCAGATGACACTTTTCTACTGCTGAATGCCTGTACCAGCCTTGCAACTGTTCAGTATGATAAAGCTTGATCACACACGGCTTAATGTAGCTCTGTATGGCACTCCCATGTATTTCTGCCGCAGAAACCTGGTTTTTTCACATACAAATGCTGTTCCACTTCAGGACATCAACTTCCAAATAATGTCATCAACAAAATTATATTTGTGTAAGAAACGTATGTGCATTCCTGTACATATACCCCCACCTGACTGTAATATCTACAGGTACATGCCCTGTGCTTTTGCACTGTCTCCTGTATTGCCACATCTTGACTTACTGAGTGACCCTTGTACATACTAATATTACCTTTTTCTGTATATAAATAAAATACCCTGGAGTTTTGCACCCAAAATCCATTCACATTGTCACAAAAATTGTTGACTGGCCACAACTGCATACATGTCTGGATTGGGAAGGCTCAACAAGTTGATGAATCCCAACCATATGTCAAGGAAATTTAGTTTATTTCGTAACACCCAGTTCATCTAACACACCACATACAGCAGATGGGCAGATTACTGCACGAGAAGTGATTTATCATCCTTACCTCATAAACTACAACATAGTGTTCTTTGATAATGGACTCTGTACATTCACTGAAGTAATCTTCAAATGTGTCAACTACACGATGAAGAAACTCAATAACAAACAATGGAGGAACTGCAAAGTAAAATTCATAACATTACATACCAACTACACAAATCTATTTCCATCAACTTTAATGCCTACATGTGAGATGGGTAAAAACTTGCAAGTAAATAATACAGTACAATCTAAACAGAGCTCAAGAATGACATTATTTTGTATAAAGACTCATGTCACAGCAGACAGCACTACAATCACTTTTATTCCAATTTACCGTAAGTTGGGGTCTACACCTTTTAGTTCAATGCACTGCAATTATTGTTAGGTTTTTATGCACCACATTTAAAGATAATGCTGGATATTTTTTCCATTGGCCCACTGACATGTGTAACATCTAACAAACACGTTGTTAATTGCATGTCAAAGTGTTATAACTCAAGCAAGCTGATGAGGACTAACGTGCAACAGTTGTCGCATAAAACAATGTCCCTATATATGCTAGAGTTACCAGCACAAAAATAGTCCTGTCAAACTCAGGTGGCTGACTGACACCTGTGCTACCTGCCACCCTGCGTTGTTGCCAGTTCTTCCCCCGAGGTGCAGCTTCCTGTGTAGTTGCACACTGTCTATTGATAGAAGGCTGTTGACATGGCAACACTGCATTCATAAGGAATGACCTTGACAGGACTATTTTTGTGCCAGCTACAAGGCTAACTAATTTACTTCACTGGGCAGTTAATACACTCAGAAATCAAATGTTGCAGTTTAGTGGGTAGCACTTCTATCATATATTATTTAGGAAGTCTTGGATTCAAATATAGGCCAAACAGCCTGGTAGATACATGACTTTCATAGTTTTCTTAAGTCCTTCCAGGCAAATGCTGGGATAGTACCTCAGCTCAGCACTGGCTGCTGCTCAATCATTTGGTCAGCAGAGAAAAATAAAAAAGTACTACATTTCCTCCAACCTTTCATTTCTAGATGTACTCATACATACATCCTGATAACATCTGCTACTGAGTCTCATGGTTGGGAAAACAAGTTTCAAATGTGAGACAGAACCTATCACATGTTCTAATCAGGTTAAACTGAACCAAAGTGCCACACATAACAATTCTGTTTTTGTCACTCTCATGAACGAAAAACAACCAACCTTCTGTCATACAAACAGCAACAAAGAACATGCAGCATCTATGGATACTAATTAGATAATGATGTGGAGTTGCAATAACAGGTGGCATATCTTCAGGGCTTCCAACCTTTCTCTGCTGATCAAAGAAGTAGTCGCATACTGAGCGTGACACGACACTCTTCCAATGTTTCTCCATGAACACATCCCTGCAATAAACACCATCCTTAACAAATATTTTACAGACCTAGTACCTGTAAAATGATAAGGCCAATATACACAGAATTTCTTTCAATGTGTGACTGTGCTCCATACAGTGAGTAGTGTGTCGGTGCTGCATATGTGGGTACACCTTGGTTATGTTAACACTGTTGTGTTAACAGTGTACATTATAGTGCTGATTCAGAAGTCGTACAATAATCACAACCACAGAAACAGAAGTACAGTAAAAGCTGCACTGTCTGGCACTGGATGATCTGGAAGCTCCATTAACTGAAAACTAACTGAAGGGCCCATTATGTTTCACTACTGCATAAATCACCAGCACCCATCTCCACTTCCAAGAGTTGAGCTATTAATTATTGGCATCATGTTGGCCCTTTTCTTGACATTAATAGCACTATGTTATGTACGCAGTGATGAAAAGGGAACAGCATGTGTGACAGGGCAAAAAAAGAAGATGTTATAAAGTGACAAATTAAATACTATGGACTTCCCATGAGGTTGCTAGGTACACTATGACACACCAAGTATAACATTCTAATATCCAGTAACCTAAGATATCCAGCAACTCTTTGGTGCTGGTGGTGCTGGGTATCACACCACTTACTATACTTGGAAACAGTCATAATTTTTGGGTGTCTTCCTTGAATTTCCCTCAGAAAAACCTGCATCAGAAGACTGTGGTCCTGGCCAATTTCAATCTGAAATCTCTGGAATCTTAAATGTATCAAGCAGCAGTTCCAAACACTACTCCACATCATCCAGCAGATGGAAGGGCAGGATTGGAATTTAAACCTGCCCTTCTGTAATATGTCTGGGATGGTTTGAAATATATGGGCTTTACAATTTACTCACAATGTGATGGATACAGAAAACATTCACACCAATGGCATCCAGAGCATCAAAATGTCATTGTTCTAAAGACTGTAACTCCTTTGCAAGATCAGATGCTGAATATGACTCACACCAATTAAAACAATGTTTTTATTCATTGGAAGAATATTTTATCTACAATATAAGTTAAAGATCTTGATTTATTATACCCTTCATAACCAGTATTATATTTTAATCAGATGATTGCATTTATTTTATGTACTTATTTTATTGAACACCCATTATAAATATGATTTTGTTGTTAATATGATACTTGCTTTTTAGGCACATATGTTTTATAACGGTTTAATGACTTCTTACTTCTTGTGAGTTGTCTTGGGTATCATGTACTTGTGTGTCTATATTATGTGTTTATTGTGACTGATTATGCACATTTTGTATTTATGTAATCCATGTAACTTGTCTTGTTGTTTTTGACTATTTCTATATCCACTAGTTTTCCAACCATGTTGCGATCCATGGAATGTAAATGAATGAATGAATGAATGAATGAATGAATGAGGTACCGCAAAAAAACTGTTTAAACCTAAAGAATTATTTGCACCAGCATGTACGCCTGCATTCAATATGTGTATTGAACGACAGAACACAGAAGTTTACAACAGCCTGTCTGCAGTAAGAATACGTCCAAGTAATACTTCTTCATCGCAAATTTTTATTATCCATAGCAACAGACTGCTCAAAACTATCTGCATGAGGTAACAATCAATGGAAACCGTAACCTCACACACCATGCCTACTTACCCAGATGAATTAATTATAAACAGACTGTGAATCATACTAACAACATACACTGCCACACAAATGGTACTAAAAAAGTACTACACACAAAGATATAACTACGCTATTCATTACACAAACTGCGCCAGTTTACGGGTTTTCTGGGCGCACTACTCATGCACCACACATTTCACACACCACCACCCTTCAAAACATGGCTCAGAGGTGGTTAAGTGGGAGAGGTGGGCAAGGATCAGAGATAACTAACCACAGATTACTACGTATTACCTATAGGCATCTCCGTGGAAAGCGTAATCCCAGGCTTCCGCTTCGATGTTCATGAGATTGGGCTCTGCTGGGATATTACGCAGCTTCGTGTGGTAATTGTTTACCGACATTTCCCATCTTCAAGGGTCCTTATGGGCTGTTGAAGAGGGGACCGATACGTTGTGCTGAAATGTCGGTAAACAATAACCACACGATGCCGCGTAATATCACAGAAGAGGGAAGATCTCATCTCTGTGGAAACGTATTTCGGCCACGTCGCCACCTTGCGTGGTGGTGTGCGTGAGCATTGCTATGAGAAAAATGGCAGCCAAAGTACATATCAGTTTTGTAACATGTCATGATGTTACTGCATTTGGTCCTTGTCGGATTAAGCATCCTGTTTATTGCGTTCATGAACTCCGCTTTGGGCATGGGGTAGAAATGTGTTGTCTACCCACTTCCAGACCTCTTTGTTAGGACGTTACTGTCCATGTATAAAAAAATCTCACCCCATGTAGGATATATGTACTAACACATTTTATGATCCAGAGCTGCAAATCAGCAACTGAAATGCTGGGCCACATATGTGCACATTCTAGCTGCTATGCCATTTAACATGTCGCTGATATTGTGAAAGTGCTTCTATGCGTAACTTGGAACTGCGTACATTAGACTTCAATATTGCAGTCCGTAACATTATGAACTACTATCCCGTATCCTCTCACCAAAATCCCAAAAAGTACGTTAATTTTCATCCTGACACCATGTAATCTGTTAGGTGGGTACCAACTACCTCCATCTTTATATGGTCTGTTGACAATGGAGGCAGGATGCAACTCTGAATTGTTCATAACATTACACCACATGCCCCAGCCCTGGCAACATTATACATTATCACCACCATAAAAGCCTCAATAGAAACCTTGAATAATAATGGCAAAAGAGTGCGTGTTTCACTGTAGCAAAATTGAATTACAAGTATATGTGGGTGGGAGCCAGTGTCAGAAGTCACATTATGACTGACAATCAGCCAGTCCACGTTGGTGATGAACTCTGGTGGAGCGCATAACCAGATTTTTCTGTGTATGTTCAAAAGTGGTGTTTTGTGCTGGGACACACCCTGACAATGGAAGTGGGAGAAAAAAATGTCATTTGTGAAACATGCAAATGCTTTGACCAGTCAGAGCTGTGGAAGCAAGAAACTCTGACTGGCTAAAATCCTTGAAAGCAAGGCAATGAAGTGTGACTCACCCAGCCACACAAAAATACAATACAATATATAGGGACTGTCAAATTATCATATTTATGGCAACAATAGCTTTGAATTTTTACAAAAACATGCCAAGTCAGTGTGAATCACTTCATCACTCATATGGGATTAACCTTCAAATTATCACCATCCCTATAACAATACCACTAAAATTTTACAAAAGTACACACAAAACACACCATCATCATTTAGCATGGCAACTAAGCGTGACTCAGTCACTTTCAAATAGGGTACTATATGTAGAGAGATTAGTATGCAAATTATTGTGTCAATGCCTTTTAAATTTTCACGTAAGTACATAGCACACACCACTAATTGTAACAGTGTACCTCACTCAGTTACACCATGTCAGGTAATTTACATAGGGGGTTTAATTTTAAAATTACCGTTAGCATGGTGATGAGAAGTTTAACCCTTCAACATGTGAACTTTCAACCCCAGTCCACAGCATAATGCAACAGTAATATTGACAATGAAAAGACTGTGTACCTGTTCCATTAGACATCACTGCATGTGGCAATGGTTTGTACCAGCACCTTAATGCTCCCCTGCAAATTTTCCCTTGGGATCACTTTTTGTTCCAGGTGAGCTGTTTTCATCCACTCTAAACTACTGCTGTGGTGAGGTAATTAGTATGATACTATATGTTGCCCAAGTGTGAATGTTATACTGCATCCAACGAGGCAGGAAGGTCACAATGATGTCACTGTTCCCCGGATCTCAATGTGTGTGACTTTTGGCTCACTTTTCTTCTTGGAAGAGGAAAGAAATAGGCTATTAACATTATGATGCTGCCTGTGTTTGTGTCCCCAGTTTCAACTTTTGAAAGAGATGACTGTTGTTATGAAAGTAATTATGAACATTATGCCATTGGAAAACAAATGTAAAATAACAAACATTTTATAGCTTTCATAACATACAAGCTAGACACATGAATATGGTATGGAGATAGATCATACACATGCTTATCTCTGAATGCGGAGGCCCTGGTTCAATCTCAGGCCAGTCAACGTGGAGTTTGTGATGGACAAAGTGGCAGTGGAACAGGGTTTTCTTGGAGTACTTCATTTTTTCCCTGCCAGCATAATTCCACCATTACTCCATAGTTACACTTCAGCCATGTAACATATATGCTACATTATCTTAGCAACTGACAGTCTCATTAAATGTAAAAATCTGTCTCACAAACATGGCCATGCAGTACATATGAAATACCATTTGTAAGTCAACAGTTACAGACATGGCAATGATGGGAAATTCAAAGGCAATGCCTGAGAGATCTGTACTTAAAAGAACACGATGTTGATTACGGTGATAATGGTGGTAAGTAGAACTACAAGTCTATGAAACAGGAAAGCCTGTTTTGAGGTCTGCTTAAAGCCCCTTATCTTTGGGGAAACAAACAAAAATCACAAGTGGAACACAAACACTTCCCGGAAATCACAGAACCTGAACTTCAGTGTATTGCAGAATTTGTTACATCAGTTTTACATGTTCGTGGACATTGCAGGAAATCATTTCCAACAGTTACTATAATATCAGGCATGTGGTTTACTGAAAACACTTTTTAGTACGGATGGAACCTCCAAGTACATGCGATAGCATGTTACTCTCGCAGCCAAGAGAAGCCACAAACTAGCCAGCATTCCATTCCATAAACAGGCATTAATACAGCTGCAAATGAAGAAATGAGCCTTTCTCAGTACTGTACACGAGTAGGGATAAGCTAACATAAAAAAAATAATTAACTCTGCATGTGTAGTTGAAAGTCTTAAGAAACTTCAAAATATAATCTCGCATTTTGTAGTTTTAAGATATACATGTATGTCACTTCACTTCCACTTTGACATCTTAAAATTAACAGCAGGACTGCATGCTGTATCTGAAATTAACCTTCAAATAACCACACTGGTACTTAAATTTCAGCCCACACTTTATGAAAAACGTAACATTCGAACAAAAAAATTATGAAATAAATGGAATTTGGTGAAGAATAAAACAGATTATGCAGCATCTCTTAAAAATGCAGCAAATTTTGTTGTTGCCTAAATATATAAACTGAATTTCTCAGTGCCTTTTTAAAGTGCATTCATAGGTCATTTAAAGATTAATTCAGAAAATGATCAAGTTCTCTTTAAAGACTCTGTGTACTGCTTTGCCAGTAGCATCAGTCTGGACCAATAAACTGTAATGTTCAATGTTCACTCACATCCTGTAAAGAGTTTGTCAAACTCAACACTGACCACACAAGAAACTAATCTTTCTGCTTACAAAACTGCCATTCACAAGTTATACTCAGAGCAACAAAATATCTGCTCCTATATCTGACAGACGTAAGTCTTGAAAATTATCTTCCTACAAATCAGTCAGTTTGAAGTGTTGAGGAGGAGGACGAGGAGGAGGAGGAGAAAATGGAATCACTCACACATGCTTATACTTAGATCCAAGCTGGAATGTATACAGCATTCAATGACAACTGCAATCTACTGTTGACAGAACTGAAGCTACACTGCTGTGAAAATTTAAGTACCAAATCGTTAGTACTTCTATTACACAAGCCACCGGGGGGGGGACAAGTGCAAGAAACAAGATGCTACTACTATTAAAACATTTAGGCACATTACCATTGCACATATATTTAACTTCTAAATTCATTCAAACAGAGACAGTATGTTTACAACACCTTCACTAAAAAAGGCAGTTGTCACTTCCCAACTGAGATTAACTCAGAAATGAGAAAGGCAGCAATTTCAATCAAACTTACAACACTTTATATACAAAGACTTGAGTATACTGTACATTCACCATTCTGTAGTAATTCACTATGGAACATGCACACAATGCATGAGCACAACAAACTGTAAGAATCACACCACACAACACTGTTCATATTATACTGTCCTTTGTGCAGTACACAGCACTGTTTAACCAGTAACCACGAAAGTATAATTAAAACAAGAGCAACTGTTATGACAATGTTGCGAGTGAACATGGTCAATTAAAACACTTATTAACAATACCACACACCACTCAAATTTCAGTACAGGATGTGCTTCAAGGTACAATGCTCACTTATCTGTCAGGCAATGAATGTAGTTTTGTCTGTAACACACATACAAGACAAAGTTTATTTATAATACATCTGGCATTTCAAAACAATCACATAATGCAATCTTGAATTGTTTTGTCTCAACTGTGC
The DNA here is from genome assembly GCA_013340265.1 of Coptotermes formosanus. Taxonomy (NCBI): domain Eukaryota; kingdom Metazoa; phylum Arthropoda; class Insecta; order Blattodea; family Rhinotermitidae; genus Coptotermes; species Coptotermes formosanus. Next base: position 440,212 of record BLKM01008651.1, on the reverse strand, counting down.
AGTCAGCAAGCAATATTCAACTATACATCACCAACGCACACTTTTAAATGTACAGCAATACCTCTCATTCACTTACCTGTTTCAATTAATCATTTAACCACTAGGCTGGTAGACATTCAAGTCTATACACAGAAATACTAATTTCACAGGGCCTTAAATGGTGTAAAGTCTACATGTTAAAAGTAAAAGTTGTGCTATTATATGTACATTCATGTAACAAAATACATATTTAACAGTATTTCCTGGTTTTCCATTTGTCCTAAAAGTTAAAACTCTTGCCTTTCTTTTGGTATTCTAGCATCTGTTTAAACGATTAGTTATAACTGCTCATGAACAAATCAGCTGTATTACTAGAGGTTCATTCAAGGGATACAACACATACGGCAACTGTCACACAACATGCACACGCATCATTGTTCGCAAATCCAGCATGTCCATTGCGCACTACAACATGCATATATGGGACTGCGAAAAACATGATTTACATGCAACATATGAAGGAAACTGGATCTATAGATATGCAGCATATTCACAAGTTGTAATAAATTTAAGAAGGAATTACTATGTATGTAAATAAAAAGTCACTATTTGCTACTGTTCTAATAAACATAATCCTCTAAACAAATACAATATCTAAAAAAAATTGTTCATTCATAATGAAAAACACATTCAAGAAATACTACAAAATACAAATTTTTGCTACAGGAAAATATGTCAAACAGCATAACTTTTACTTGTAACCTGCAGACATCCTGTGTAAGGCCATATAAAATCAACATTTCTGAATGCAGACCAGTATGTCTTCCTGATGGAAGGTCTGCTGAACAAATAAATAGGTGTTGTCACACATTTAGAAGTGTGCTTTCAAGGTCTGTATTGAATATGTACAGCTGAATATGACTTAAGGCAATGCTTACATGTGGTCTGCGACATGGCTATATTCACATCCATATTTAAGCAAGAAACTGAAGTCAGTGTGATAAAAGGCATATTCCATGTGGAGTTAATATATGTTACTAAACAAGTACAGAAGTAAATACATGGAATAAGAGGGCGCAAGTACCAGACTGACAGCCCATAAACCCATCAATGCCTAACATAACTGTAAATTTACCCGACCATAAAACATTTAATTGGAATTTATAATCATACTAGCATTTAAATGAAATTTATGATAATACCAGTAATTCATACATGAAACAAACATGCATAAACATGCACTACACCTTTACTGTGTTAATGTGTTTAATTCAAGGTATGCCAAAAGTTACTGTGTAGCACTGAAGTAAAGTCAGATGGAAGTTTTTAAGTATACTTTTCATATATCCATGTACGTGCATCTGATCTGATCTAAAAAGGTAAAGGTAAAGTTGTCCATGTGCATGGCATAATGGCATAGAGAGGGAGCAGATGTGTAACTCCACTCATTCTTAACCACAGCATTAGGCAAAGCGAGCGATCAGCTTCCTGCCATGCCCACTTCATCCCCCCCTCCCCCCAAACAAAGGAAAGAGCCTCATCAGTTTAGGAGGCTGGGTAGGCCCCAGAGCTGGTATGGATGTTTTGAAGAGAAAAATCAATTGCCAGGAATTTAACCCTCAATCATTCAGCCCACAGCTTAGTCACCACGCCAGCTTCGCTAGCCTGTCTCCAGTAGCTGACAAAACATAAAACTACACACTTCACATGATGCAGCCTCCTACATTTATTTATAACCAGCACAAACTCATGCATTTTTCGCTAAAGACACATCCTCACATCCATCTTACATAAAATGTTGCTGCAAAGTAGAGCATCTCTGCCCTGCGAAGTCTGGCAAATTAGGGAGCTTTATATGACACGCCAACTACCTTAGTCAGCACTCAGTCAAGTGCCAGGTCAGATGCAAAACTCCAACTGAGGTTTAGACTGATATGTGCTGGATGCTATGTCTGTAACATATCACACACCATACAGTGGCAGCCAAGGAAAAACGACAGTGCTCAGGGACAAACTTCCTTCAGTGCTGTTTTATCCACGAAGTATTCCACATGGACTGCCACAGGCCTCAGCCGGGTACAATATCAGCATCTAACAGCACAAGCTACTGCATGGCCTTAATGTTACGACTACACAAAACTTACGAGTAAGGCAGCTTGTTGCTACTACAGACAAACCATTTCAGATGACATGTACCCCTTTAACATAAACCTGGGGGTGGGGGGTTTGGTAGAAAACTCAGCACACTGATGTCTGCGTGCAAGACAAAAGCCTATCAAACTGAAGTGATGCAGTAAAATTACATTCGTTCTGCCATGCTTAGTACCAGTATGTAACACGTCATGCATACTGGGCACTTAACTGGTTTCACAGAATCAGGATACAGCAATTCAAATGGTGTGCAGTGTATGAGGCCATGATTAGAGCTGCACTCCCAGCAGAATACACATATCAATCAAATATGCATCAACCCACTGACTTACCCTCCTCTTAGAAGTATCAGGAATCACCCAGATGTCTCTCAGGATAATGGAGAGATACGACTTACTGGCTGCAATTAGTAAATGAGTTCACCGACTGAAAAAACATGGCATGCAATGGAATCCTTACAAACTTCAGGCTTTTCATTTCAGCCATAAACAAAATGCATCTCATCTTCAACAAGGTCAATAACCTGCACAGAAATTGAGTGTTTACATTAAAAAACCTGAAAAATGGTAATTCAAAGCACACTTACCAGGGGATCAGATGACTTGACAAGAGTATTAATAATGGAATTTGCTGCATTATAAGCCATGATTCTGTGTTGCTAGCGTGCTTTTGTTGAAGACAAAGAATAAATTTCTGCTTGTCTTTAGATGATGACAGATTTCAGTCATTTCTTTACACTGTGGTATATGAAATGTCATTGGACACAGAAAATGGTAAATGTGGTTGGCCACTGTAGAAATGCCTGATGTTTCTATATGCTGCATCATGTTAACAGAAAACGTGTTAATAAATATCTGTAATATCTAAGTTTGTTCAATAAAACTGAGGTGGTAACACTTTAAAAATGTCTTACCACTCTTCTGTTGTATTATTTAAAACCCTGTACCTAAATATCCATATAAAGGTTAACTCCAGCAACAGAAGCATGTATAAAACCCTTTCCAACCAATACATAACAGCATGAAGTGGAAGAGGATCAGTCACGCACAAAATTTGTATCAGATTTATGGTCTAGAGGTCTCTATACACATCCTTATCTGAGGCCCTTTTCATTTTTACTACTATGTTTTCACACAGTACTTTCTAAGTAGTGATATATGTATATATGGAGTAAAAAGAAAATGCTTCCCTTTGTCCAAAAATGAACTTTTTTGAAAAATAAAATGAATGAAAACTCAATTATTTTCATGCACTATTTACAGAAATTCATAAAATTTATACATGCTTGACTTGCCATTTCTTTCACATAAGAACTCCAATTAACTCATCATAATTTACATCTTGCAGTGCAGACCTTCAAATGTTAAAAGTGTTGCATTATTACATGCTTTTCAAATACAACAGAATGTCAGTAATCTTTGAGCCCTTTAACAGTAATGAAACATCTTTCATTACTTGCATTCAACATGAGCCATGTTCCTAAAATTTAAAGAAGTGTCTCTATATTTGGAAATGTGTCACTAAAACCATCAACAAAAAGCCAGTCAAGTGCAGTGGGACTCTTCTCTGATATAAAGTCCTCACTCTTGACAAGAGGCAGGAAGTAATGCAATTTATTTAACCACCCCCCCCCCCCCCCAACAGAGTCTATGTCCTCTGCATACATATAAAATAATTATTGTATGCAGTAGGCTTTCTTTGCATCAAACTGATTTAATAACTCTACTTTTTTCCGTATTCGTACAACTAATTCATCACAAATCATGTTTAATAGCTTTGACAATTAATTTTTCATTTCAATTAATTACCCTCGGCTTCATCTAGAAAAACTTTTCTCCTTTTCCTTAACACTTCTTAGTTGAAACTTCATGAGGACAAAATATACATTCTATTACACAAAACACTTCCTTTTGCACAGATAATCATCTGAGGTCTCTCTGCTCCTGGAATGTGGCACCATATCACTAAACAGCTTGTGCCTCACTTTTTCGACACTGATGGTCTCATCTTCCAAGGGTTGCAGGACATTCTGACCCCCAAAGATGGGACCACCCTGTTCTTGAAAACAGCGGGCACCAATAAACCCGGTGATTTGACACCACATTCCAGAAGAATGGAGACTTAACTGCACCAATGCAAAAGCCTAGAACTCACATAACTATTTCTTACTTCACTCGTGAAAGCCTCCAGAGAAGTCAACAAGTCTATTTACATCCATCAACAAGTGACCACCTTTTAAAGTGCAGTAATTTGTTAACAGAATCCCATTTTTGCAACAGATTATTCCACTGAAGTATATAAGCAGCAAAGAAAGGTTTGCCTCACACAACTCTAGTGTGTACTGTTCAATTGGTAAGGATTTCTCATGAATAAATCTGATTCATGTGAAATATATGAACACATCAGATTTGATCTCCAAACATAGTCTCCATATAAGTTTAAAACCAATATTTCATTAAATTAGTAAAAAGTGAATACTGATGTTAAACAGAGCCACACAATGGCTCAGGCAGTTAGTCGCTGACCTCTCATCAAGGATGTCTCAATTCAAACACAGGCCAGTCCATGTGGGATTTGTGGTTGGCAACATGGCACTGGGATAGTTTATTCTCTGACTGGGTACTTGGGTCTTTCCTGTCAGTATCATTCCACCAATGTTCCACATTCATCCATCCATCACTCATGCCATATAAGCTTAGTAAATGACAGCATTATTAAATAACACACTTCAAAAAACTTAAATTATTAAAATAATTCATTTTAATAATACTCCTACTTTTATAATCTTCTATGGTATTTGGTACTAATTTACTACATGTCTTGTATGCAGCGTCAACGTGAACTGGGGGCACCTCAGGCACTAACTGACTGTATGCAGGCTGACAATTATTAACTAATTTTCTCCTTCATCACAACACTGACCTACTACAATGATTACCAGAGGCTCATTCCCCATGGGTATGACACTAGCTACTCATATCCAGTACTAATGTTAGGACTGCATGGAGCTTTAGCTTCGCCTCTGATGTGTGTTCCCGGCATGTTGCTCAGACAATATTACATACAGTCAGATAATGCTAACATCTCAGAAAATGGGATTTATCTTTAAATGTACATGAATGGGATTCCACAGTCTTCCATTTTCAGCTGCAGTGTTATGTACAATTATAGTCTAACAAACTAATGGTAAGTTCAAATTTACAGAAAGATGACAAGAAATAAACAACTTTTTTTTTCTGGGCATTTCTGACCAGTGCATCTGATGTTAACACAGCCAGCTGTGCTTCCTTATTTGTCACATCTCTCAGTATTACAGCTTACAGATACTGCATTTACCTCTAGGTCAAACTACTTAGTGTTTCTAGTGCAGCCCATATTGCTATCCAAACAGCTAGCAGCTGAAGGCAGACAAACTGTATACATTTTTTCAAAATGATAATATTCTTGCCCACAGCCTTGAATTAGGTGCACACCACATTTTTAAAAGACAGAAATAAAAAAAAATTATTGCAATTCAATGAAGTATTAAAGTACAAGCCACAGGCAAATAAGAATTATAATTTGTTCGTAGTTCAAAAATGCAGCGCGGTCCGTTGAAAGTAGTAATATGTGGAAGATGGAAGCACTGTTCCAAGGTCATTCACCGACCTGGTGTTTGCTACTGCTTAGTTTTGTCAGCTGTGAGGAACATGAGCCAAGCGAAGGTACATGTTAGTGTGGAACAGCGCATTATAATCAAATTCCTGATGAAAGAAGGTTGTAAACCATTGGAAATCTGTTCCAAGATTAAGGAGGCAGTATGGTGAGAAGACACTGTCAAATGTTAGTGTCTATAAGTGGAGCAGTGGGTTTAAAAAAGGAAGGGGAACAGTGGAGAATGAACCTCATGAGCGATGGCCGAGGACTTCTGTAACAGGCGAGAACAGTGACCGCATCGATGCACTCATTTGGGAGAACAGGTGCATAACTGTCCGCAAGTTGTCTGGAATACCGTATATCAGTGAAGGTAGTGTGAAAACAATCATCAAACGACACCTTCAATATTCGAAAGTGTGCACCCGATGGATCCCACGTTTATTGATGGATGAACACAAGAGTACACGGCTGCAAGTGGCGCAATCATTGTTGTCGCGGTGCGAGCAGGAAGGGGACTTTTTTTGGATTCTATCGTGACAATGGACGAGACGTGGGTGCATTACTTCATGACCGAGAGCAAACGTTCTTCAATGCAGTGGTATCACCCAGGGTCTCCGAAACCCAAAAAAAGCAAAAACCACATTCTCTGCTGGGAAGGTTATGGCCGCCGTCTTCTGGGACTCTAAAGGTGTACTGTACGTGGATTTCCTCATACAGCATCGCACAATAAATGCTGAATATTACTTGGCACTTCTCGAAGGCCCAGTAAAGGCAGCCATCAGGAACAAGAGAAAAAGGGCGCAAACATCAGTGTCATTTCTCCAGGATAACGCCCGTCCACACGTGGCTGCTCGCACCACGGAAACCATCCAGAAACTGGAATGGAATGTTCTACCACATCCTCCATACAGTCCGGACCTTGCTCCCTCAGAGTATCATCTCTTCGGCCCCCTAAAGGAGCATCTGGGCGGAAAAAGGTTTCGCAATAATGAGGAAGTGATACAGGATGTTTGGGAGTGGCTACACGGGCAACCAAAAGACTTCTTCCTGAGCGGCATCTGCAAGCTTCCGGACCGCTGGCACAAGTGTATCACAAGACAGGGAGATTATGTCGAAAAGTAACAATGTCAGTTTCGGAGAATAAATCAACATTTTTGTTCTATTTACAAACTATAATTCATATTTGCCCAACCATCGTATATGCCACAAAAGTATACACTACTGCCGTGAAAGTTTAACATTATGTTCTTTGTTTACTTCCACTGCAACGCCGTACTTTCCAAGATATGATGTCATGCAGCTGGACGCACTATTCCTTTTTTCCAATACACAAACCATTCCTTGCAAAATATGTCACCACTTATTCTCAGATTGTATTTCACATTTTTCTACCAATATTAAAGCTGTCAGTTAACACTACACACATGAAGTGCTGTGTCTCAGTTACAGACACTCTACAACTTATAAAATTTCAAGTTATGCAATTTCAAACATATGTAATTCTTAAAACTAAAAAAATAACATTTCTGAAATGAGCATCAAATTTTTCCTTGCGGGAATGAAAACACAGTGTGTCATACGAATGCTTTTGAGCAATAACACCCC
>BLKM01008651.1:419942-432792 GCA_013340265.1 Coptotermes formosanus | reverse complement strand
TCAGGTTCCACTATGTTGTGAGTTTTGATTTTAACTGGACCCCCTTGTATGTATGTACACTCAATTCCAACTTGCACAAAATGGGACTTGTACTGGACCTTCTCGAATGTAACTACTACGTAAGTCGGGGGAGTGTCTGTACTTATACATATTGACAAAGCTTTCTTCTATCTGCCTTGTGGCTATGCTTTGGAGCATCAGTTCTTCCTCCTTTATCCAGTCTCTTACACACACATTGATGAAAGACCACTTTCTACTGCAGTCCAATTTTCAACTTACTCTGTCTCTTGAATTGTTTTGTGTGTTTCACTAACCACAAAGGAACCTACATGCATGTCATTGCTCAGGTTTAGAACTGTGCACAGACCCATGTGTATACTGAGGCTGCATGCAGGCATGTGAAGGGAACAGGAACTTTTGAAACAAGATGGCACTTGGAACATGTTTCCAACTTTCTCCGTAGTAACCGAAGACTTCAAGATTTTGCTGAATTTTTTAAATAACAAAATGTGTGTGTGGGACACTGAAAAAGTATGGTGTATTAAGACGTGACTCAAGAAAAAATCATGGCATCATTAAAACTGAAGGTAAATTCCACAAAGTTAATTCCTGAGGACAGAGTAGTTTCATATTCAGGCAAATGCAGTACCTGGTAGTTTTGCTCTGCTACAGTCCACTTCAATTTCAAGTCTGCTAAGCAGGAGGCAGTTAAACATGCACACAGGTCCATACATCACAAAACAGATTCTTATTTTATATTTCTTCCCATGAACCAAGCATAAGGGAATGTGGGAGCTCCTCATACACAAACATTAAGGCCCCTTATAACTGTGGAAAACTCTTCCACATACTTCTTGCAAATTTCCCAAAGTAACGCAACAGTTTCATAAAAGTGGGTTACATTAAGCCAAGACAAATTGATCATACATGTCTTCCAGTCTCATATACACATGACTATGAATGACAGACATTACATACAATATTCCAATAACAAAGGAGACCTATGCTACATACAATAAAGTCTACACTTGTTAAGATGATTCAAATTTGACTTCACTGTGTTAAAATACCCTGAACCAACACTACGTGAAAATTTGAAACCCACAACCGTACCCATTTAAGAATACCAATAAAATGAAAATCAGAAGCTTTGTGTGTCAGCACGATACTTTTACTTCAATTACAAAGTAACATAATATTATCAGACTAAATTATTTAAACATACTTGAACACTGGGAAGTTAAATTAGAATCATTTCACAGTTTATAGTTTACAGCATATAGCATATGAACTTCTAGCTCATTGGGAGACCTGCATTTATTGAGACAATACTTACAATTCTGTTACTTCTGTATCTCCAACAGTCCTTAGGTGTAGGAAGAAAATCTTACACTTCAGAACCGCAAGTGTGGCTTGTTCTTGATCATGTGTCTGAAAAAGAAAAATAGACAGAGGAATATCAAATGCTTTTGTTCATGCTTGTAAAGAGACAGGATGACTGTTCCTTCTATAACATAAACTATTCTGATTTTAATAAAACTTTAAAATCTGAACAGGTGGTGTTTCAAAGTATGTGTAAAAAAACACGTGACAGGCAATGAAGAAAGTCCTTTGAGCAGACCCTAGGGCTGGCGCACTGTCATAAATTTTCCTCCAGGGCTCCAAATGAATTAGAACTCTTCCATGGCCATGCTGAATTCCACTTTAATAGTCATCAAAAGTTCACATAAAATGATTAAATAAAAATGGGACAAAAAAGAAAAGGCAGAATTTGACATGATGAAAAGTAATACAAGTGAAATTAGCCTGCATGGAATTCGACTGTTACTGCAGAATGATGAAATTAATGATAGTGTTAATATATTGTATTTAACAGCAATAAGGGCTGGAATAAAAACGACGCAGCAGGGAAAAAATACACAAAGGAGCACTGGTTTGACAAAGAATGTACGGGAAGCAAAATAAAAAAAGAAGAGGCTTTCAGAAATTAAAACATTCAGAAAACATGGTAAGCTATAAGAAAGGGTGTGAGAGAAAAGGAAATCATTATCTTGAACTGCCAAAATGAACACAGAGGTTTATATGAACTCAGGTATCAGCTACTAAATATATGGAAAAACTGGGTAGTGACTTTATGAAGACAAAACGCGAATAGTTCATACAGTGAAATGAAGAATACACAGTTGTGTATTATAATGGGATACCAGACAATTAAGTAGTGTTACACAGCCGTGTAATTAGTAACAAGGGTTGCTTTGATAGTAAATGTACAGCAGTTCATGAGAGGATGCAAAAGTATACACACCTATTTTAGCAGTACTTTATAAAAAATTTGGTTCACAACACAGTAAATTTAATGTTTTATTCATTACAGAGACAGGTGATCACTTGATGTGGACGGTGAAGAAGAGTAGAAGGAACACTGCAACGTAAGCAATACAGAATAAGTCAATAACGTTGCTGACTCCAATAACTTTTGAACACCAAGCCAGGCATGGTACAAAATCCATCAATCAGTGCATTTGGGGGGTGGGGGGTGGGAGGGGGGTGAAAGCACAAAGGAAACTGCAGCCCATAAACAACAATAGTCATCCTGTCAGGGCACAGACGAGAGAAGGGAGGGTGACAAGTAACTTGTATTTCCTGAGATTTTTAATTTTCATGAATGTTTACCAGCCGACATGGCACCATACACCAGAAGACACGAATCTTTTCAATCTTCATTTCCTTCTTGTAAGCTGGATGCAGCACTTGTATGACACAGGCAATTATACAAGTAAATACAGTATATCTATTATCACCATTTCTGACTACAGTAAGATGCCTGAAAGCTTCAACATTGCAAGGTCTTCAAAAATATATTTTGGCTATTCTTTCAGATGTTCCAAAGACAAGTCCCAGAAGCCAGCTGACTTAAGATGATGTACAGAACTACGTCAATACGGGTACGAACACATGTTATTGTAGATTTCACTGATGAACTAATTCAGAGTGTTTTAAACCCACAAAAGCCACAAGGGATAGAAGAGAATGACGAAGAAGAAGAAAGCCTAAAAAAACTGCACATGGAAACAAGCTTTGTTTATTTCAAAATCTGCTGAATTTGCAGAATCCAGAGTCATGACACTGCAGCAGAAGTTACAGATCTGCACATAATTCTCAACACTTTTACCAGAAAAAAAGTATTGTAATGAATGTGGAAATGAATTTCTTTTGGTACATTTAGTGTGCAATATGGATAGACACCAGCGTTAACATGTAGGGTTGACGCAGCAGGAAGGAGGTGAGAGGCCCTCATAGTTCCTAGTTCATCGCACCCCGAGGTGTGCTGGACTAGGACATTCCTGGCATTCTAGTAGAGGCTATATAACGAAACACCGCAGGGTAATTGTCCTCAGACTCAGAATCACGAAATTACGCCAGTATATTGCACTCAGCGGCTTGATCAAGGAAACCATAGGACATGAAGGTTCTACTTATAATTCTGCTTCAAGGTAAGTTGAGCTGAATTTATAAGTTACTGGTGCACATTTAATTAGAAATTTACTCGCGTTGAGACTGAGCACATTCGGTATATTCTCGGCTTGTAACCTGTTTCCAAATTCCAAACTTCACATGGCGTTGGGTCCTATAGCCCCTACCCGAGTATGGCAGTTACCTTACTGTTATTAACCCTTTTGTATACGAATTGATTTTGTATTGGTGCTTTATAAATTTACAAATATCACCCCGTATATGTATATAGTTAGTATCACAAAGAAATTAGTTAGTTGGAAACTGACTGTGTTTCCCTGGTAAGCTCATCTGAGATCGTAGCACGATGACACCTAACCCCAAGTTCCAGTCAGCATTCCCGAGCCCACAGGTAGAACGTACAGCAGTTGTCAGTGACCTGCCTGTTGAACTAAAAAACTGTCTGGTGGTAGCTTTCAGAAATATCAGGGTCGGATCCTGTGAGTGCCTGCTTCACCACTCTACCAGTACACCCTCTCCTGAGATAAAGCGTCAGATTAGGTACGACGTCGAGCAACCCGCCCCGCCCCCAGTGAGAGGCTTTACAGTATTATCAATGAAACAGACAGATCTCAGGGACAAGTTCAAAAAGGCCTCCAAGAGTGTCTCTACATTGCCTTTTGTGGTATCTCCTGAACCTGTCTCCTACTATATCAAGAATTTAAGTCAGTATGGGTACTGTCCGATAATCTGGAACATTTGATAATCCAGCACCTGTCTGGTCCCATGGGTGCCAAATTAAAGGAATTCTACTGTAGTATTTATTTTGACATGCTTTAAAAAAATTTACTATAAACAATAATATCATTTTGGAATATATTTTGGTGTAATACTATTTTGGAATCAAACAACTTGATATTCATCGTTCATGTGAAACACAACTCTCCTTATTAAAAGTACCACACAGCACCACACTCACTACAAAACAATTAACTCACTTATCTAGTTTCTCCCAGAAGATCATTAATGCAGCACGATCCAAATGACGTTTGGTACGAGACAGTTCAATAACATGTACAGCCCAACGACCTACATTAGCATCCAACTTCATCTCATCATACTTGATATGAAATGCACAGACTGAAAAAGAACACAACACAGTTTACAAAGGTAACATTTGATCTATCTGCAGCAGTGATCCTGTTAACGAAAAGTTACACAAAAAAATGTCTTCACTGGCTCCCAAGCCATCAGCTTCTCAAGAAGGCCTCTGCTCCATGTACTTAGCTAGTACAATGGTAGAAGACTACAGTTTAACTAACAGACTGTGAAGTGGGTACTTCTGAAGCACTGTTACATCCATATTCAACTTAAAAAAGTCTAAACATGTGCCTTAATCCTCCATCTGTGAATCAGAAATATTTTTCTCTGTCTCTTACGGATGCTTCAGCTACTACTATGTAACTCCAACAGGAATCATGCAGACTTAAATTTGTTTCAAGTTTCAATTGCAGCACACCAATGCATGTCAAAGCAATATACAGTATTTACATTATTACTATCTATAACAACTTAAAATTAACACATACTGATACAGGCCTAACTGTATACATTACAGAAAATGGTGGTACGTTTTGGCATTTCAGCCATCATCATGATCATGACCACAAACAAGTTTAACTTTATCATCCTGTGTAACAATATGCTGGTCTCTGAAAAGTACTGGCAAATGGCCTAGCATGCCATACGCTGGTCTTGGTGCAATAATTTAAATGTAAAAGTCCCAGGTGCCAGGTCACTGTGGCAACTAAATTATGGGTCGTAAGTACAAAACTTGCTTCATGTTACCCTTCCGGCACCTATAATTTTGAGGTAGCTCCCAGATTTCTTGAAAATTTTTGCACTTGTGATTTATGGTACTTGAGAACAACATTCTGAAAAGAATGTCTGACAGAGGGAAACTAACAGGAAGACAAAAAATATTATACAACAAACAACTTCATAATTTGTACTCTTCACCTGACAATTTTATGAAAAAATTGACCTTACTTTTTGAAAATATCTCAACAGGATTGCCATCCCATGGCCAGCCCTTGAACTGCCATGCTGGACCCATCACAAACACTGCAACAACACGGTCCCAGTCAGCGTTTGTCAGTTTCTGAGGGTTGTCTATCACTCGATATGGTACAGTGAAAGCACCTTCTTTCCGACGCTGAAGTAGGATTTCATTATCTCGTTTTGCACCTTGAAGTTTCTTCTCTTCTGTACTCACAAATCTACACAGTACATACATAAAAAAAAAAAAAAAGAGGCAAATTTCATGTTATGTAACTGATTAAGGAGATACATACATACACAAAAATAAAAGTCTGCACACTGCATTGAGAATAAACAGCTGGCCTCAGTTTGAAGATGAATTTCAACAACATTTTTTTATTAAAAAAGTAGCGGCAGTGGTGGTGGTGGTGGTGGTGGTGGTGGTGGTGGTGGTGGTGGTGGTGGTGGGTTTATAGGTGCATAGGCTGCTGAGTATTAATGCCTACCAGCCAGTTAATCCATAGGTTTACAAAGCAGTCCCACTTAAATAGCAGAGCTGGATATAGACATAAAAGATATATGTGACAAGAAGTATCAGCACCTCACAAGAAGCCTACAAATTTGCTCAAAACCTCAGGGTTATCACACAGCATTTCACTGACAATGTGTGGAAAGAAAAACCATATGTGTACAATAATTCATGCCAAACAACTAAAATGTACCTACAACTCAAGTATACATTATAGGGAACACACTGAAAGTGGATTTCTTCAGAAATGGAGACAATGTATCAGACAGGTACAACTAATATCAAGTTAACACAGTTTCACTGAGATGGATAGGAAGCATAACACGCATGTGGGTACCACTAGCTTCCCTTGAAGAAAGCACTTTTTATGACAAATTAATGTCACTGACAACAATAAAATGTACTTAAGTCTTCATGTGAAATGCACTACAATTTTGCCCGATATTAACCACATTTGGAGTTTCCTGACAGATTTTCATAAAAATCCCCAGTATCATACGTCATGGAAATCAGTACATTGGGAGCCATGGTGATACATGTGGACAGACGGATTGGCATGACAAAGTTAACAGGCACTGTTTAGTAAAGGAGATACACTCACCACAACTTCTCATCTCAGCATCTCATTTATCAAACATTGTCCTGTATCACAACTGTATGCCTGACATAAAGTTAACAGGTACTTTTTGCAACCATGTGAATGTGCCTAGAAGACACAAAAATGTACTCTTGGGAACGGCATCCCTGGCAGCAGCATCCGTTGCCTCACTGCCTGTGATAACAACATGATCTGATATCCAAGATAAATGTACATACAATAAACTGTTTAAAAAGTGAATGACACATCATGCACAGCTCCAGTAACAGTGTCAGGAAGAGATCTGCAGATCACATACCTTGGGTTGCACCCAGAAAGTAGAAACTGCCAATATGGAAGTTCACCCACAGCCTCAAATGCCTTACAAGAGACTAGCTCTCCCGTACATAGTGAACTAATATTGCACAGTCAAAATTTAAAGGCCTGCTCACTTAGCTTAAGTCCCCAGCCTACTGATCCACATCAGTCTGTCAAAGTGGCTGTGCATGTAGGGCACTGGAGCACATTTCTGGGAAGTGTATGGAAGGCATATGAAGATCTCCACGCATGGGCAAGGTCACACACCACAGTGCGACCTGTGTCCCAGGGAGGGACTGTATGGGCCTTGGAAGAGACAACAGGGTGTGGGCACCCAAGGGCTCCTTGTATCTAATGCCAAGTGGGTGCCTTGTTTGGGGACAGAATGCAAACCTTACCCGCCTTTTCATAACGAAGGAGAGATTTAAATAAACATAGACATTATAACTTGTACCCAGAACTGATTTTCATGTATCAAATCAAGTTATTAGATATAAAAAATTCGTCATAACTGATTAATTTGAATTGAAATGTTCAATTCAATCAAAATAAATTCTGAAAAACTTTAACAGAACAATAAAAAATGACTATCCAAGGTTGCTGAAGTCAGCAGAACATATGGAACTATACGTAACAAGAAATGCTCTACATCATCCTACTTTTATAACTGCAAATACATTAATGTACCAGATTTCCTTATTTCCCTAGTTCCAGATCAACAAAAAAATGTGTTCTGAAACCTTACCTCAGATCCTGCAGAACATCTTTAGCATTGTACATTGTAATGAGAGATGTTGTTGCAGCTGGTATGATTATTATTGGAGTCCGAGAGATTCGCTTGTTTGGTTGAACTGCAATTCGTGCCTGGAGATCAACATTAAAATAACTATCTGCTTCAAGTAAAAATCATAACCCCAGAAATACCACTACAATTTATTGGCCATTCACTGAAGTCCATTACCCACACACTTAGATCAATAGCTAAAAATAGCTAAAAATATACTTGCCATTAACTAGGGTTACCGTATAGCCATCACAAGAAAAAAAGGACTTCTCCCACTTACCAACCATAAGGATTAAAAATGTGACCATATAAATTGTGATACTATTATGAAATAAAATTAGCACTGTTATTTTAAAGAAAATATACAAAACCAAAAACAAAAATTATTTCATTTTGTATACAGTACACACATGGTGCACAGTCTGCTGCCACTAGCATTCCGTTATCAGAAATTAGACAGAAGGTTCTACATCACTCCACCTGTCCGAACATTCTATACGTGTGCTGTACACACATGGTGCACAGTCTGCTGCCACTAGCATTCCCTTATCAGAAATTGGACAGAAGGTTCTACATCACTCCACCTGTCCGAACATTCTATACATGTGCTGTACACACAATTTATTCCAGCACAGAATATGCCACACTGTTCATCAAGTCCCTGTCTGCGTTACTCTGTTAGTAGTTCTATAACATTCACGGGCATGAAATGCTGAGTGCGACCTTTAAGCATGTTTGGCACCGAGTAAAAGTTAATCAGAATTTCTGTGCTTTTTCTGAGACATTCTGAATGTCAACTGCAGAGATCACAAGCTTATTTTTTTGACTCAAACCATGATGACGTTGATGATGACAGTAACAATATTATGTATTTATTAAAAAATTAGTATAATTACTTTGCATTTTACTTTCATGAACATATACAAAAGCATTAAGAAACAACAAATATTCATACAGCCAGACACTTCTATAAATTTAAAAAACGCACCTGGATGGAAATTTTTGGTTGAAAAAGAGGACACATCTAGGGAAAAAGGGGATGTATGGTAGGTATACCATTAACTTGCCTGTGGCAAATATATTTCTGAGATCATGGTAATAAAGCTAGCATACTCTTCACAAGGAAGAAAATCTGTGTGTGCACGTATGCGCGATGCATGCACATGGGTCTACATACCTCAGCCACGGGTCTGGGTTGTTGGATAATTGGTTGAGACGGAGCCTGTACTTTTTTTGGTTGTGTTCCTTCTGTCACAGACTTCAGAGTCATTCCATGGTAAGTACCGAGGGTGTCTATTTTGAATCCCTCCGTTTCTATAAAACAACAATTACTTGTTACCTGAAATTTAATGTTACTGCACAGAACAAGTACATGTGATTATTGGATCTTATTTCCTATTTTTTAAAAACAAGTTAAAGTGCCAGTATTGGTATATATGGACAATAATTGCAGAATTATACTACAACACTACTTCAAAGGAGGAGCTACTCTCTAGTGCAGGCAACTACTGTAAACTTGGTGAATCTTAGATCCAAAAACCTGGCAGATGAGAGAATGCTCTTTTAATAAGAAACTCATCAAAATGCAGTATTACAAGGTCCTGAAAGGACCACATTATGTGAAATCAAATCTACATACATCTGACCTAGGTAACGTATTATGGATTCTATACAATCTTTGTTACAAAATAAATCTCTTGTTCTTTGAGAATAAAATCAAGCATGTGCAGCATGTAACTTCTAACCAGATCCCCAATTCACTGTCACCTTCCATCATGGTGTTCATAAACTCAAGAGCTTCATAAAAGAGAACAGTCTCTATCATAGGTTCTGATCACCCAAACCAGAATCCACACAAACCTCCAGTCTAGCATCATCAAGATCCAAACATCCTGTGAGCACACAACCTAAATCATGCTTGGCACAGAACTTACCTCAAATGCCACCATAAATCCCACTGCTCCACCAACATTGTCAGCATTATATTTAGCTAATATTACCTACTTTGATCCTTTTTTATCTGTAGGCTGTTAGTATGCATACATAAAGTCACTATTCCTTCAGAAATGCCAAAACTGGAAATCTTTTTACGAATGACTCTTTGCCCTGTACTTCATGAAATGAAATACTTCAAATTAGTTTTTGGTACCAGTATTCAAATACAAAGCAAAGAGCCATTCTAACCAGAGTCTGATAAAATATCTATTATATTCTTCAACCACAGCCACCAAGGCTTCTTTGTCAGGTTCAGTGCTGCTTATTCAGCAATTTACTGGCACAAACATAATGTATGTTAAGTCCAACCTTCCTTCTGTCGGATGAATCTTTCCTGATCATATCTGTTATATACAGCAGGCTGTGGTATAGATCTGATGGGAGTTGCTCGTGGAGTGACAACAGGAGTAGGCTGTGGGGGTCTGTGCCTCCCCTCTTCTCGAGCTTTGATTGACTGCAGGATGGCAAAAATGTTCTTTGCAAATATCTGGAGAACATTAAGAAGTTGATGTCGTCTATTAGTTAACTATAAACTAACAATTTCTCTACTATCTGTAATGAATGAACACTGAACATTAAACCTGTCCCTACCTCACAACTCTTTCAGCAGACATGTAAGGAACTCTGAGCAAAATTCACAAAGCCTGCTTTCTTACTGCACAGCTTTCTGCTTCCACAGATGTCAGTATTACTACTGCTGTTCCATTTATTTCTGTAAAGATCTTATTACTTAACCTTTTAAAGCCTAGTGGTAACTTTACATATGACCAGGTTTAACATTAAAAAATTCTACATGATGCCCACATTGCGTTTATGTGTTTTGTACGAATCTCAGAACAAACAGCAACTTTTGCCTTACAAAACATTAAGAGACTGGTTTTTATAACCGAAGTGGAGAGTGTTTACAGCATGGTACACACTGAGTCCTTATATAAAACAGATACGCTTCATCTTTAAAGGGTTAAATACAGATTCCGCATATACTGACCTTTAGCCAATGGCTTCGTAAATTCAAAGTAAAAGCAGACGGTCTGGTTTTTAAAGTTGGTTTGAATTTTTCATGCACAGTGTGTTAAAAATTACATTTATCATATTTTCTAAAAGAGAAAGTCCAAACAGAAATAGAATTTTTATGGCACAAACTATTTACCTGCACACACAGTTTTGATATAACCAACAGGATATACATAAAACCTAATTTACATTTATTTATACTTACTTTAACTACTCTCAAAACTGCTGGATTATTTAGTCTTTGCAACAAGTTCTTAGGGTCTTCACAAATACCAGGTTTCTGCAAATATCTCTGCAGTGCCCCTCACAGAAAGGAGTGCGTTTCAAATCAAAATTATCATTATTTTATCATCAAGATTGCTAAATTTGAACCAAATGTCCGTAGCTAATGACCTACTATTGGCACTAGTCGCACCTTCAGAATTTAATAAAGGATCATTTTTTAACTTAAAATCCATTTCCAATGGGTAAAACACCAATTTAAAAAATCGAAACTGCAAACAATATGCTCATTAAGTCATGTTTAGCAATATCAGTGCTTATGCAGACAAAAATTACAGTTCTACTGTTAGTAACACGTCACAATACAATATAAAGACTCATAAGGTACCTTTCCAGCACTCTGAAGGATAGTCGTACGAGTTCTCCACTGCCGTTCTCTGGAGATGATGTCTTTCGTTACATCAACATCAAAATCTAACATCACACGAAGATCTGAGCCTAAACCTATATCATCATTTCCTTTTATAGTAGTCCTCTTCTTTGCCAGACGTTTTGCTTTGATAGCTGCGATTTTTTCTACGGACATTGCTTCTGACAGGGATCTAAGTGGAAAAAAACTTAGAGTGAAAAGTTTGCTTTTAAGGAACAGAGGAGCCCTCTTACATGAAAAGTTACACAGACAGAATTCAGTCAAGCATACAGGAAATATATACAAGCCTTCATGCAGGGCATTGCACGAGACCACCTGCAGCTGTGAGTGAAGACTGTGAAGTGTGGTTATATTATTACAAAATTTATCACTGGGGAAAACAGACTCTGCATTTTATTCTACATTTTATACAATCGTGCTTATAAACCAAGTATGAATACATGTGCATGGGTACACCAATCCATATGTTTCAGTTGCAGAACCACTTCACAGATTTTGATAAAATTTGATATGAATATTGTGCCACTGGAGGCTACCAGAAACCATATTCAATTCTGTATAATGAGAAAGAGCAACATTGCAGATGTGTACATTTGTAAGGTGTGACAAACTACCTACTACCAAAATACAGTAATCGCAGCAATTATAGAAGGCATTAATTACAGTAATAACAGAAATTGCTGAAACAATAGCAATGCTTCTGACCTATGTCTGGGAGCTGCCCAGTTGGCATATCAGTCAGGACACACAGCATCTTCACCGAGATTTCCTATGGTTTTCCTCAGTCCCTCCAGGCGGTATCACAAGTTAGCCACTTCCTACCATATCTTCTCCAATTCACATTCACTAACCACACCACCAAGGTAATAGTAACTATAATAATGATACAGACCAAAGTACCAATCGTAACAAACTTCTGAGCTTTGGGAAATGTACATAGTTGACATACAAGATTGAAAATGTCAAGGTGCAAGGCAAGCACGTGGAAACTGGTATGAAATGCAAGTGCTCTAGCGTGTTCTTACAGATCTGTCAATGAACATACAAACAAACAGGTACGGGCTGTACTGACAGTCATACAAGTACGGGCTGTTCTGACAAGCATACATGTGGGAAGAGGTCTATTAACTGCCATCCAGGACTTCTTACCAGACTTGCAAACTACAACTACCCTTAAAAGAACATCATGCGAAGCTTATATAAACATAACAAGAGTTCATGTCAAATTTAAAAAGGCCACATAAATTTATAATCCTACAATAAAATGCTGTTATTTAGCTTCTGGGTCATACAATCAACTCCATCTTAAACCAGTCTTTATTGCTTACAAACCACCACCACCACCACCACCACCACCACCACCACCACCACCACCACCACCACCACCACAATCAACTTTTTAGGATGAACTTAATTACTTAGGTATACAGTTTGAGAAGTACTTGATTGACATTCCAAGTTTCACATCACTGCCGCCGCCACCGCCGC
>BLKM01008651.1:394247-419829 GCA_013340265.1 Coptotermes formosanus | reverse complement strand
AAACCACCACCACCACCACCACCACTGCCATCACAATCAGCTTTTTAGGATGAACTTAATTACTTAGGTACACAGTTTGTCTGAGATGTATTTGATGGAAATTTCCCCCAAGTTTCACATCACCGCTGCCACCGCCACAACTGCCACCACCACCTGCACCACCTGCACCACCACCACCACCATCACCACCACCACCACCACCACCACCACCACCACCACCACCACCACCACCACCGTCACCTGCACTACCACCACCGCCGCTGCCACTGCCCACACCACCACCACCACCACCACAGTTCAAAAAATTTTACAGGAGAAAGACACACTATGATTATTCAGACACCAAACACAGAAAAAGTGCAATGTACTGCCCCTTTCCCATACACCAGCTAGAATCTTATATATATCCATGGGACAGGTTAAACACAACATAAATGTGAGTGAATAAGTGAAACATATGTTCAGCAAGGTTCATACTACAGGCACAACATAATTTGTTACACATGACAGATGGAATGATGATAACATATAACAAAACTTCCTCATACATCCAAATAATTATGGAGAAACCTATGACTACAGATAAAACTTTAGGTAATTTTGACAGGCAATGTGACAAACTATTTAATTTTGATGAACTATACAAGAGACATGATTTTAGTTTTTAATTAGCTAACAGACACAACCAAACATTGATAAGTGCTTTAAATATCAAGTTACTATAGTATGATGAACAAACAAGAAATTAACTATATGTAATGCATGTGACAAGAAGGTACAGAGGATAACGCAATATGCATCATAACATATATATCTGTAAATGAATTTGGTATTGCATTAAAAGGCAGTTGGTGAGTTACAATGTAATTAATGAAGGTAGCATATTTTTCAAAAATTTATTATCACAAATAATTTTGGTACAAATGCACATAAGCACACACTCACACACACACATACATATGCAGAGAGGAAGACATCACTGTGAACTCTAAGACAACCTGTTTCTTTATGAAAGTGAAATAGGTTAATAAAAATAAAATTGCTAATTATCACAGTACTTCTGCAAAACCTCCTTTGCATCTTCATAACATGCAAAACAAAGAATAATACAAGCAACACAAATTTTAATTTCCTGCTTCACTCACTTGATATTGTCCACTGTTACAGAAGCCTCCTTTGGTGCATCAAGCCTAGCTGCAAGCTGTTCTTTAACTTTTTGCACCTGTGTTTCTTCGAAACGAGGCTTCTTGGCAAGAGATTCAAGAGTTTCATCTGCTGTCCTCTTCACCTGTGTGGGAATCTCAAGGGGAGCTGACTTATCAATGCTGGCTGAAGCAGCAGTTTCACCATTCAAGTAGGCCAGCAAATCTTTCCTGTCTGGTCGCCGCACCCCAGGAATATTTTCTGCCTACATTCATCCATACACAAGTGAGAGACTTGCAAACAAAATGTTAATCTTAATTTCATATTAACCTCATTAAGATATATACTTACAGCAGCTTGGCGCACATATACAGGATGTGTGAGAGTGACATTTTTCAACAGGAATAACAAGCACTCTAATGTGTAATATTCCTTTGGGGCCCTATCTTTACCAGAGCTGTAAAGAAAGATAAGACATATCTCAGTATATCTAGCTCAAGCTGTGCAAGGCTGCACGCATCCATTCATAGGACCTGATCCTGCCTTTGGCATATCTAAAAAAGGATACCAGAGGAGTGATATGGGACCGGACAAATAGGAAACGTGACGAGCGTTGGCAGGCCACTTGTGGACAACAGCAAGCTAAATGCTTTCTTAATAGACCCTCTGCACCAGAAACAGCTAGGAATAATAATGGGGCTGCTCACATGGCACTGTCACTTAAACACACATCTATTTAAACCGGGGCTCGTACACCAACCTGGCTATGGTAGATACAAACAGGCACTTGAAATGGCTTCACATGTTCTTTGTGACTGTGAGACATTGGCCACACTAAGATTTAGGCACCTGGGTCAGCCAATGGCCACACTAAGATTTAGGCACCTGGGTCAGCCAATGGCCACGTTAAGATTTAGGCACCTGGGTCAGCCACTGGCCACATTAAGATTTAGGCACCTGGGGCAGCGTTTTCTGAAACCAGGTGACTTTAGTGGTATCTCCATCAGCAGGATACTGCACTCTGTTCAAGGTGCGAGGCTCCTGAATGTGTGAGCAAAACGGCTGCATAAAAGATCAAATGCAGTCAAAGTGCACAGGTCACTACAGTACCCACTCTTATGTATTCTACTCTGTTCTATTCAATATCTAGCTCAATCTACAATCCAAAAGCTATGGATTAAATCTGCAGTTTCCTAGCTTTACATGACAGAATCACCCTTCTCCAAACAATATATTTCGACCCCTTCCTAAGTCGCTGACTGTCCCATTAAGTCAAATACAGTATACAAGCACACAGATTTCCTGTGTCCCCGTGACAGTGAAAATGTGGTCTTGGATAGTCTGGGCACAACAGCCCACACTATTACTTAGTGACAGCTGATAACTGAGCAGCAGAAGTGAACACTTAATCTCTTATTACTTGTGGTGTGCATGTCTCAGTATGCTGACAAAATATTTTCAGTTCAACAGCGTTCATCTGCAATTCATGGAAAAAATGTCAAATTTTGTAAAAAATGTTTCGCATCAACAATGCCATATAAAATAACAATATGCCAAATAATTAAAAAATTACAAATTATGTATTTGGTACATGAAAAAAACAAAATATGATAATACATGTTTCTTTGATGAGGCACGGTTCACATTACATAAGATGGTAAGCAGTCCAAATAATGGAGACTGGTGTTCTAATAAACCGCACATAGTTTGCAAGTTCCCTTGCATGATCTGAAGTGTTCCAGTCTGGTGTGCAGTGAGTGCATGTACAATCACAGGGCCTGTGCTTGTTAAGAAATGTATTCTGACACCATTCTTCAGGGAATTAATGGCAGAAAAGATAATGTATAGCTACTTCGTGGACGACAATGCCACGTCCCACAGCAAACTTCTCAGGGACTGCACTATGCAAGATGTTTGGGGAACGGTGCATAAGTTATGGACGGCATCCTCCTAGATTTCCAGATTTGAATCAGTGTAATTATTATTTGTGCGTGACACTAAAATATAGTTCAAGCAAACAATCCACATTTTTTGTGGGAAATGAAAAACAAAATCTGAAGAAAAAGTGCTGATATTTCAAGAGAAGAACTCCGTCATGAGTTGAGAAACATTTTCCGAAGATGTGAGGCCTGCTTAGAAGCTGGTGGCTGGCACTTTGACCCTTCTATACTTGTAACATATGGTAAGCTTAATTAGTGGGGGGGGCTCTATATTCTCTGCAGATGGAAGTTTCCTATATTTCTGTAACAGCTACCATGCTTGGGACATGACAAAACATAATCCCCACTGTTCACTACTTAAAAAAAAGTGGGGATTATTTTTTTAAGACATCAAAGGCACTACTACAGTGTTATCTCTTAATATCATATAATTCTGAACACATGGTTTAATGCCACCATATGCTCAAAAAAGTACAGAAACTGCTGCTCCGAAACACATTTCCTCTCAGCTGTTGCAGGAACTTAATCACTATCTCCCAGCCTCTAAAAACTCTATACCAAAACTGCAATTTATTAGTCATGCCAAAAGAGATGGAATAACAAAACTGTCGACTCTTTGTGCTAGGATTTTCTAGTGTACTAACATTCTAGCTGTACAGTACATTTGAATGTGCGCTCATAACCACAGCATAATTCATAAGATGGTCCTTATCCACAACTGTGAATGCACAAGATGCATCCACCAAAGCAATTATAGAATAGAGAGTGTCTGGGGATCCCTTGTACTGAGCAATAATCTGTCCGAATTTATTCCTTACAGACTGTTTCAAATAACATCTCCAGATAAAATCTGGCATATTTTCTTTTGCGACAATGATATTTGAATACAACTTAACTTACAGATTTTGATACACTAATTTTCAAAGCAAAGTCTTTACCATTCGTATGATATGTTACCTTTATCACACACATATTCAATCCAAGGGGACATGAGAGCCACCTGACGGGCATAACTCACAAAATGAACAGAATTCATGGCTAACATAGGGTGCTGAGTACTTACTGGTACTAGCTGAGTTGCAAGGCCAACGTGATTTACGATTGTAGGTCACAGACAAAACGTTTGAGAACCGCCTTGCTGTATGTGAATAGGACATCTTAGATCTTTCAGTACTTTGGAAACCTCTACACCGCAAGGCAGAAGAGGATCGGACTAAGTGAAGTGAAGTGCTTTGGGACTGAAGACTAGATTTTAACTGGGGGTTACAGTTTACTTGCTGCATTTAGGGGATTTTACACCTCCAAGTCGTATGGGGCTGGCAACAATACCAAACGTGACAGTAGAAGTAGTAGTAATGGCCAGCTGTCCTGCACATACATGCTGCTGCAATAATGCAATACATGACTGGCAAGGTTAATACACTTCTACATTAAACCAGGCCTCTATTCTTACTTCATAACACCTAGCTACATCTGAGCCACAATCACAGTAGTGAAATATTTTCACACAACGAACTCGTAATAAATAAAATCGTTCAAAATAAATTTACATTTTAGAAACTTACGTTACACAGATTAAAAAATTACTCATAAGAGCATATTATCAATCGGGGGTGACAACTGTCCAATCGTGTCACTCAGACTGTAGCAGACACTCTCCACTACATATACTTTTTACCTGTAGTGATCCATTAGTATTTGTTCCTTTTGGGTTATGTGGAAGGTGAATGAAAAAGTCCATCTTACTAAGGCTGGTGACGATTTGTAGGTTTCAAACTTGTGAATATTTATGTAGTGATTATGTTTGTTTCTGGTACTATGTAAATGTACATCCTCATCTGGAGGCAAGTTACAGTGCTTTCTGTTATAAAATACAGTTTCACAGAATATATACTGAAAGAAAGTCAGCAGCCTCAGTTTTATAAATCCATATCTGAGCCTTGCCACCTTAAATTGTTATTGCCTTTTATTCATTTACTGTTTCCCTGGATCATCCTGCTTCTCAATTGACCACCTCCAAACTAGGTCCTGTTTATGTCAGTTAAGCAGGATTCCACTGTACCTTTGCATGTAATGCACAGCTCTCTTTGATTCTAAGACAAGCCTTTCCAGATTGGCCTTGTACATGAATGGCTTAAGACATGCGGACACATCAAGTCATAACAGCGCAAACAGTTTTATGAATCTGAATGCATTCTCTGTTAAAGAGATCCTCTATAGTGAAACAGGAGGAATCTCACAAGAAAGTGACAGTAAACTGCACAAGCCCTTGCAGAGGATGTATCAAAACTGAACAACATAGGATCTGCACAAAATTACATTCTGTAGCAACTACACCAGCTGTAAAGAGAATGTCCACCTCCGACCACACATCCACACCACAGGTTATGAAGCTACTAAATGCTGGGTACATCAGGAACACGGAAAGTGATTTATTGCATACATGTAATCTATAAACCAGGCAACGTTTTGCGGGAATAGTTTAAAATGCCATCAACAATTAATTTCGGGACAAAGACAAACAACTGCTGGTGGAAAAATTTGACCAAATTTTTACTCAACGAGGTTCAATTTCACTCAAAATTATAAATTTATACTGCAAATTTTTTAACCTACAAGCGTACAATTAAAGAACATACTAATAACTGAAATTCTGCAATGAAAGAAATAAGTACATACAGTTCACTTTTCTGTCTGCGTTATTACGCGATTTATCGGGCCTCGTTCATTATAAAACAGTCGTATATTCTCACGTACATTCCTTTACTGCAACGTAGCCCATATGGCAAACAGACATAAACTTTGTTTCTAGAACAAGTAACAAAAGTTACTTACCCCCACATTAAGTAGTTTGTCTTCACATTCTTGGGCCATGAAAACTCACCAAATATAATTTGGTTATCTCGTTCTATGATTTCCTTTTTGTTAACATTATATTGCCTCAACAAACTCAGCGGATCCGCCATCTTGACGTAATCGGAGTTGTATTATCTGTGATGCATTTACAGTAGTAGAAAGCAGGGATGAAGTACATAACCTGTCCAAACATCAGGGTTAGGACGTCATATATCACAGAACACATAGGCGGTACGAAGGCGTACAGTAAAATGTACTTGTTGCCTGGAGGAACTAACGTATTGAGCCAAGTACCATCTAGTCCATATTAACCCGTTAAAGACTAGGCGTATCTGTTTTATCTAAGGGTTGCGTGTGTACCGCGCCGTAATCACTCTCCACTTCGGTTATAAAGACCAGTCTCTTAATGGTTTATAAGGCAAAAGTTGCTGTTCTGAGATCCGTACAAAACACATAAACGCAATGTGGACACCAGGTAGAATTTTATAATGTTACACCTGGTAGTATGCAAAGTTATCGCCAGGCTTTAAAAGGTTAATGAAGCAAATATGAATGTATCAATACTCAATGTAAGAAAATACTATAGCACTGTTATGAAGGAAAATTGTACTTGCTGTGTTAAGGAGCTAATGTAATTTTTAACGCTATGTTGAGCACGCTGAGTGGTGATTGTAGAGCGGTTGACCGCAGGAATCTTCATATTCACCTAACAACGTTACATACAAAAAGTTTATATGGTCTGGCGTTTTTTTTTTGCAAAAAATGGCCCGGTTGTCCCTGTGCGTGCAATGAAGATATATGTAGGAAGTAGACGTACAACTTATTCATAACCTCTGCACTACATAGAATAGTGTGGTCAGTTCCATGTCTCGGCCGCGTTACACTTGATGCGCATTGAATGGGTCGCTCGGTAGGTCCCCGAGCCCTTAGTGTAGGTACTGTATCGGTAATGGTACCGTGGCTTTGTTGCCCAAGGATTAGGTTAGCAAGTGAATAAGACCACTACGTTGTGGTAGGTGCTTGGTACTTATCGTACTTTCGGCAGGTAATACTCATTAATTTCTCGTTTAGTTCGAATTAGTGTTTTATGTAGTGGATTCTTGGTTTCTTTTTGATAATTCTGTTGCCTTTCTTTTGTCTCTACATGACTATTGCAACAATTTTTAATGTAAAAAAATTTTTTATTTGCTGTCGACAAAACCTGATCATGGTCATATATACTGGTCATAAGTATGCCGATATGGGTTGCCCAGAGACGGAAACAGATCCCATTTCCAAAATCACATGTTAATTCTTTGGTATTTTTGGAACACTAGATGATGAACATAGTCCCAGAGCTCAATAGTCCTGTGCGGCTGAGGTTCATGAGAAAAGTAGCACATGAATTAGTGCAGTATAATAATTAAATACCATCTCTCTATACTATATGCCTGCATTAAAGATTCCTTTAGTTTGATATTTTGTTGGGCACTGGCAATTTTGATATTTTCACTTAGTGCTTATTTATGTTTTATGAAAACTGACCAAATGGACCTTGAATGTGCACAGAAAGCTACGCATACATCCACCCTATGTGAAACAACTATAGTGATGCACTGCTGATGGAAATATTTTATTATGTGTTTTTGAACTATACATCTTTTACAACATGTTATAAACTTTTTATAGTGATACCACATGGCGAGCTTAGACTTTTACCAAGTAGCACACCATAACTTTTTCCTTTAAGAGAATCGGGTCCCTGATGATGGTGAAGAACTCAACGAAACATATGACTATAAACGATACTTCTGATATTGTAATAACCATCTATACATTGTGTTGGAGTTGGTCTTATATACTTGAATTCCTTTATTTGTTTACAACATTACTTCCAGCGTGTGTAATACAATTCTATAATGTAGAGAGATGGTATTATATCATTGTGCGCTGTAAATATAAATAATAATTTCAAGCTAAGGTATGTAAACATTAATAGCTGATGAACAAATATGCATATGTATTTGCTGGTCCGCTATTAATGTTTATATAATAAAAATACAAGGTGGAATGCAGCACTAGAAGATAGTGAGGTACTGTTAGTTACATGTAGTGGGAGTACAGAGTTGGGACAAGGGGAGACAATGAAAAAGCAAATGATTCTTCTATGGAAAAGAGAGTAACAGTCACCAGCAACATGCTTCCAGGAAATGAGATTGGTAGGTGTAAGCATAGGACAGGATGTCAATACAAGACTTGGTGGCATGATAGCATTATGAATGTGCATACCTCAACTGAGAACAAACTTGACGATACAAAGGACAGCTTTTATGAGCAAATAGACCATTAATCTCATCACTTCCCTGCATAACTTATACAAACTTCTGAGGACTTTGGACAGTATGACAGTCAGACTGATCACGTTTTAACAGTAATGGGCAATGTTAAATTGTATTAATATCCAATCTTTCAGAGAAGCTGAACGTAATACTGTTACATATGTGTGGTTACAAAACTTAGAGGTGATTTAAATTTTATAAACTAGGAAAAGGAAATTTTACATCTCCAAGTCTATGGGTTGGCAGATTTTGACTTAAAAGTAACAGGTAAATGTCCAGGAATAGCAAATTTTTAAATCTCCTGGTACGAAGGCCTGGCAGCCATATTTTTACTTGTGTAATTGGCATTAGTATTGTTGGCCAGCTGGACAATGCATGTTTCACTGCAGTAATAATTATGTGAAATTAAAGGAAACATCAGACTGAAATCCTAAAGAGGTTTACAGCTTTGGATAACTTGGATGATATGTGGTTTGGCAAAATATTACACAGAATTTTCAAACAACCAAAAAGATTCTGAGTCGGAGCATCCAGTCTCCCTGAGCGTATATAAGGGCTGAATCAATAATGGAATGTACACTTTGCTTTGTACTGGTAACTGTTATCTCCCCCTTCAAAGGCACTGGCTTTTTGTAATGGCATGTAGGACAGTCAGTCACTGTTCCTGAGTACCAGGGACATCGTGGAAATAATATCCTTATAGCTATGATTCCATTCTTGGAAACAAGAAATCACGAGGGTCCATGTCAGGTGAGTAAGGAGTGTCAGGGACTACAGCCATATTTTTAGTGACCAAAAATTGTTGCTGCACTCACAAAGCCATGTGTGCTGGCACACTGTCAGGGTGAATCAACCAGTCATGGTTCTGCCATTGTTCATATGTTTTCAGCAGATTTGCTCCCTCACATATTGCATAATCTCCTGATAGAAATGCTGGTTAACCATTTAGTGTGGACAAACAAATAGCTGTTGAACAGGTCCTCATAGTGAAAACAGATAACATCCTCTTGAGGTTTGACGCTACTTGCCTTGCTGTCTTTAGATGTGGAGATGAAGGGCTTCCCACCGAAAGGACTGCTCTTTGGTTTCTGGGCCACAACAGTGAACAAAGTTTTGTGTCCTGTTATGACCCTTGAGGGGAAACTCTGGTACAGGTATTCACTTCTCTGGCATGTTGTGCAGGGTTGGTTGGCTGTTAGTTACTGATGTTTCAGGACAGCATATTGGTCCCCTCTTCAAGGGTCAAGCATGCTCCTTGAATTGCTTTACCGTTGAAGATGGAAAGATATGTTGTCCTGGAATGTCAGTACCTAACTGCCAACCAACACCACACAACATCCCAGAAGAGTGAAGACTTCAACTGCGCAATGGCAGAAGTCTAAACTCTTTTTGACTTAATGCAACAGTTCCTGGCATGCATGTGCGCGCATGCACACACACACACACACACACACACATGCTGCTACTCCTGCTCATCAGCGAGCAACCAAAGCACAAACTTCATGAAGATGCACCACCATGTTCAAGTCCTCCCTCAGAATTCACCGGCATGTTGCACACAAGAGGCTTAACCAGCCAACAGTCTGCGAAATGAAACTTCATGGGACTTTGCTATGATATTGTTTCCCCATGTTTTTGTCAGTGTCACCTGTGGAGGGATGACCTGATCATTTAGTCTTCAGCCAAAGTTTACCCATGTTTGAATCAAGAAAGTCACTCAAAAGTCTGTTCTACCCATTGCACTGACAACAAAAGTTGTTTTTATAATTTCTTGCATTTTCATTGCTGTCCCCCCACCCCCCTTACCTACAGTCTGAAGCAAAACAACACACATGCTTTGTTCCTTTAGCATTATAAAATCATGGACTGCATTTAATACACGACAATAAACACTCACAGAGAAGGAATATGAGCTGCAAGAGAAGACAAGATTTCGCTCTGAGTTGCAACTTTCAGTTCACTGACAGTTGGATTTTAAAGTCTTTGGATGTGTCTATGCTCACAGGACTGATCACCAGTTAATATTTAGTTATAGTCACTGAAAATTAGCACATACGTGTGTCAACAACTGTTTTCACTCATGAAATAAAACAAAAGCCCCATAAGATCACAATTACCAGATTCACATTATTTATCATCAATAACTGAAGTGGTATCAATGTAAAATTTTAAACCTGACATGAATAAGCCAAGCATGAATAACAGATCAGCAGTGTCTGGAAAATTTTCTGATTAGAAGTGAGATGTTACATTGTAATTGAATGCATTATCTAATTTAGATTTTTTTGAGATTTAGATTTCAGTCTAACAGAAGATTAATTTATTCATGGTTTTATGGTACTGTATTATTGTTATAGTATTAGAGTAGCACAGTATTAGTAAGTTGTCTGGCCCAGCCTCATATTGTTTTGCTCACTGCAGACCGTAAGTACCAATAAGTGTTGGACATGCTTACACTATAACACTACCAAATATATTTTTCAAAAAAACTACAGATGTGTATGTCTGAAAACTGTCAATACCAACAATGCAGTGTACACTGTAACCAAGACTACGCACCACTCAAATATAACCCAAATGAACAGTTAATTTAAAAAAATTTTTTTTGTTTTTATTATTAATTTTACATACTTATCGCTGTATAAATGTGTACGACATACTTAAAATGCGAGGACAATTCATTAATTACACCATAAAATTTACTGCTACTACACTGTCAGTTCAGTTGTACGGTTGCACTCTTCTATACTTTTAGCATACATGTGTTCACTTCTCCACACTTCTAACAGCATGAACAGAATGGGCTCTGCACTAGAACCCAATCCTTGAAGCTGATAACATGGGTTAATGAATTATACAAATATACACACATGATCTGGTTTTAATGTTTCATTATTGATAAAATGTTTTCACTCAGGTCGCACAGATTCACTTCCAGCATTTGATTAGCTCTGTCAGTGACAACAGTTCTGTATAATTTAGTTTTAAGTTCATGGAATAATAAATATTAGCTTTTACAACTTTTTCTCTTAGAATAAATACTCAGGTATAATCACTTTAAATTAACATAAGTTACGAATATGGAGTGAATCCTTCAACACATCACACTCTCCGATAATTTAGAAGCATGAAATTTCTAGACGAGTATGGACCGA
The DNA here is from genome assembly GCA_013340265.1 of Coptotermes formosanus. Taxonomy (NCBI): domain Eukaryota; kingdom Metazoa; phylum Arthropoda; class Insecta; order Blattodea; family Rhinotermitidae; genus Coptotermes; species Coptotermes formosanus. The sequence continues at coordinate 408,417 of BLKM01008651.1, read as the reverse complement.
TGTTTTCTACATGCCACACTTGAACAATTTTGATGTAAGTGATTACAGATTTTCACAAGATACCCTCACTGTAATTCCAGAACAATATGAGTAACTCTGACTGGTGTCTGAAACTGCAAGAACATGAGTTTTGGCAAAAATGGTCCACAATGAGGGGGAATGGCCTCTCTCATTAGTCACCCTATTCAGCCTTTGGTTTGAGGCTTCTCTGCTCCTGTGCAGTAATTTTATTCAGTAATGGTGGCATGAACAGTTTTAGTAGGTGAAACATGAACTCAACTTTCGCATATGAGCAATTCTGGTTTTCAAGTCCAATTCATAGGGTTTGTCAAGCGTGCTGGAGAAAGACGTCTCTGCAGAGTTCCGTGTTTACTGGCACTTGTAACCAAGACTTCCATTTGACACACTGTCCAATCTGATTCTAGCAATTCATTAACTCTGGAAACATGTTTGGTTCCAATGATACAAATCTTCAGTTATCATTACCATTACGTACAGTATGCAACTTAATGGTAAATACAGACACACATTTATTTACAATTATCTGGCATAAAAACAAGAAATGACGTTCTGATGTTAAAGAGCAAATAAGGTACAGGTCAAATTACCAGCGCCTAGGCACCACTCCCAACAAATCATACAATGGACAGGGGGTTCAGCTCCACACATTCTCAGACACAGGCAAATTACACTGTGCAACATGCAAAAATCCACGGAAACAAAAATATCTAATCTTAGCTAATTTTGGGGTGCTGAGCATAAAAATGACATTAAGAATTGAGAATTGGCTTTGGTTGCTGAGTTAGGGAAGGGATCTTGTAATGAGTTACCACTCAGCAGACAGAGTACCTACCTCACAGACTGCTACTTCGGTAGAGTACCTCCTATTCATAAAGGGATTACCATGAACAAAAGGTGGACAGTCGAATACCCAAATATACCATCGGCTATTTGTCCAGTACCTCACTGTGATAGGTCTGCCTATTCCAGAATCCCCAACAATTTTTCCCTAGACTGAGGAGGAAGATGAGGAAGAAAAGATATACTCGAAGGAATACCATGGCCATCTACTTCACGAGATCCAGAATTTTTCCTGAATGTAACCTCTGATGAACCACATCAGATCACGCAGAAAGAACTTTCTGACCTCATCAGATACCAGGGCAAATGGACTGCTGCCATGTTTGCTGATTATTGCTGGATGGTGAAGGGGGATGCTCCAGAAATTCAGTACAACAAGCAAAAAAGTGCCTCATTTAATTAATATGATTCCACTGTTATGTCCTGTTACCATACAGCAATATGATCAATTTTTTTTAAAATCAGAGCCAATCCCATAATTTAAATGCTAATTTGATGATCTGCAGTGCAAATTCTACTAAGTAAACATACTTTTATTTCCGTAACAGGATACAACCCCAAATTTGTTGTACAGTGTTATAAGTGGTCACCTGCTTTAGTTCAAGGAGAAAGTGTTACATGATCAGAAATTAAATGGATATATGGATATGTGCCAGAGAGTTTTAGCAACACAGTGGCATGAAGCATATAAACAATAAATTTCTGTAGGTGCACAACATTGGGGGGGGGGAGTATTTAACAGAACTGAGCAAGGAAAATCTGGTAAAGACATGTTGGGGGAGTTCTTTGGTGTTATGACAAACTGCACGTTACTGACCCTTATCACAGAATGTATGTTCCTAAATTTGTTGTTGTTTCCTCTCTCTGCCTCTTTCAAGAACAAGAATAAAAGTATTATTTTGTTGCTCAGTGTACATGGCAAGGACTAAATCAAGCCTTGCACAAAAACTAAAACTGCTGTAACATACCCCACTAGTTATGCCTGTAAGAGGGTGGTATCATTCTAGGGTAATTACGTCAGGAGGAACTGATTTCATACCATGTTTCTGTTTGTCAAATGAAGAAAGGGACATTTTCCTAACAAACTTTCGCATGATCAGTTTTCCCCTCTTATCAGTGTCACTCGTACTAGAAATTCTAGGAGTGGCACTTGAACCCACCTCCATTCGTGTAACCACAAATTTTTTGCTAACGAATTCATTTCTTGTTAGTCCACTTGTATGCACAGCATGGTCTGACTTTTCTCCATTATTATTTATATTCATCAGTTGTGTGGTAACTGTACCACAAATGTCTAAATGTTCTGAAACAGAATCTAGCTGAGAGGCAGTTAAATGCTCCAAGAGAGAGGGAGATGCCCTGTCTTCATCCATGTTATCGCTGTCATTCTCAGTGGTAAATACGGGTAAAGATATTTTTGTTTTTGATTTATCAGATTGCTTTTGGGGGGACATTGATGAGCTTGCACCACTTAAAATAACGGATGCTGACGAGGATTCAGGTTTTGATTTTTCATGCACCTGTAAATCGGGGGATTGTAAATGTGCATGGTTAGAATTGGGTGTATCCTTGTGTCCTGAACTGTGAGATAAACAGTCATCACTACTGCCTGGCAGAGATAGTGATCTAGATACCGAGGGGTTGGTAATGGATAATGGTGACTCAGAAACAAGCATGTTATGTTGATCAAAATGAGATGATGACAACCTACACTCTTCATCACTTAGAAAATTGGATTCCATTTCTTTTTCTTCAGAGCTGCCATCTTCTTTGCTGGATGGTAGCTTTGCATAATGCAATTCACGATTACTTAAATCTTCTCCTAAGACAGGTGGTGATACAGGTCCACAACGTGCAGTTCGGTGGACATCTAGAACAGATGAAGAGAAATGGTGGTTCTCGGCAGGCACTGTAGGTGAGTCCTCCCTGTTTATGTACTCACTTGTCTCTTCTAAAGTTCTTTCTCCTTCATCTGGAAATTCATGACTACTTTTGTACCCATCTTCATCACTCATCACACCACATTTCCTATACTCTTCATGAATCTCCATTTCCATTTCTTCACCCGCTGAAACATGTTAAAACAAAACAGAATATCAGTGGAATTCTACAGTCTCAAATTCTCCAGCATAACAGAATAACAACTCTGAATTGCCACAAACTACTGCAAAACATTCTTAATGTTTTGCAGGTTTTTTAAGTTTGACATCGCATTGTGATACAAACACAAAGGTAGAGGGAAAGTATCATCAATTACAACAATCTTCGTATTGTAAGTAGAAATTTTTTATGCCACCTCTTTTGGCTCACTTATAAAACAGCCATCATAGGCAGTAACACACAAAGGGAAAAATTATGCATGTGTAACACCTTATCTAGTTTTAGTATGAACTGCACTAGAGCTCAACTTGTGTATCATAAGATATACATATGATGCAGGATGAGCTGGAAATTATTAGGTACAAGACAAATGTATGCAACAGCAATCAGCTGATTACCATGGTGTACATTTGTCTTGTACCTAATAATTTTCGGCTGTCATCACATGAAGTCAGATAAGCCAAACGAGTGAGCTATAAAGGACAATCAATTATGCAGTCACGAAAAATGTTGTGTATGGTGGCCATACATTATTTCCCAAATTGGTAGTTGCACTGTCTTACTGAAAGAATGTGTATTTATTTTTCCTGTCACTTTGGTTTTGAAAAAATGTGTAAGAATTGGTTAATGTATCTGAATTTACTGTCTCTGAAAGAAATGATGTCCAAGGTTGCTGCATTGATAGTACACCAGACACCACATTTAACACTGTGTCAAAGAACCTGATGTAGCAGTCCAGGACAGGCCTGCTCAACCTTTTATGTGGTGCAGGCAACTTTGACAATATTTGGTCTGCATGTGGGCAACATGAAATTCAGTACACAGAATGTAAAGGTAAAGGTAAAAGTTCACCCTAGAACATGTCATGAAGGCCCAGAGGGGGAGGAGAGGTATAACACTTTCTTTAACCTCAGTGCTAGATAGGGGTGGGTGGTCAATGCTATGCCCTGGCTTCTTTATCCCCAGGGAAGAAACCTGGTTAGTACCCATTGTACAAGACACTGGGTGGGCCCCAGGCTGGTCTGGGAGAGTGCAGAAAATCTTCGCCCCCACCAGGATTTGATCCCCAGACTGTCCAGCCTCTAGAATGAAGAATGAATAAGTATACATATTATATATATATATATAATTTTACCTGTGTATTTTTCTATATGCCATGTGCAATAAAAATACACTGATCATAATAAGAAAATTTTATAAAAAATGCAATTCACAACCTAGGCTAGTGTCACTATTTTTTACAGAACGAATTAGTATAATGTAATGTATGTCTCTATAACTAAACAGCTCATAAGTTTACAAAACTACTTTGGTGTTCTATCTCAGCTTTGCCAAGGTAGCATTAAAAGATATTTTCTCATTTACAGTGTTACCATGGGCAACCTAACACTGTGTTGAAAGCAACATGAGCCTGCAAGTTACAGGATGAGTGGGCATGGTCTAGAATATACTGCTTTGAGGTAACCATTATAAATATTTTTGTTGGAATCCTTCTGAGTGTTGACCTTATCTGCTATTTCTTCTACAAGAACATATATTCAGTTTGGCTCCTCTGACAAACAACCTTTTTCCTGAAACATGTTCATCATTCAAGGTACTGCTGCTTTCAAAGGAACTCAAACAGGATGGTACTTTCCTAGTTTCCAAATTTTGTACAGGATTTTTCCTAACAATGGTTTCAACAATACACTGTTACATAAGCTACACTGTAATTCACTTCCAGTAACGTCTCTGCTGTGCACTAATGACACTGTCCACCTGACAATATGCGAATGGCAAGGCTTAATTGGAAGTAGTCAGTAACATGACAACTTTCTACCAGCTGGGTTCCAAGATATATGGGACTTCCTGTGCACACACACACACAAAAAAAAAAAAAGATAAAAACAACTAGTTCCAGGAAAAAGTTATGACCCACATTTGTTTCAAATGTTTCTGTCAAGAAGGACTACTGAAAATTATAAAATAGCACCTGTAATGTTGGGTGATTATCTTGGTAGATACTGTCTCCTGGTATATCCATATGGTTTCATAACCTGGAAGTTTTTATGTAGTAACTCAAGGTTCCACACAATCATCATGCTTGTGATTTTTAATATATATAGGAAGTGTTATGTGTACAAAATCTGAAGTTATGTTTATGTTCTATTTCAACATCTATAGGTACAATATTTCCTTGGTTATTACTGTACAAAACAAAACTACCTTCACATCATGAGACTTGAGTGTTCATAAATAATATAATTAAACTAACTGTGTGGCGCAGGGTCTTTCTTGAAATGATTATAGTTACTCAGGAACATCACTGTAGTTACGGAATCTGACTGTTCATTATTGTGTTCACAGCAGCTCACCTGTTGCAGCCAGTCCACACATTCACACACTGTTTCTTTAAAACCTATTCAGTGTTACCCCTCCATCTGCCCCCATTCTCCCAAGTAACCCCTTCCTCTATGGCTCCCTGACCAGCCAAATATCATAACAGGAAGACACCAAGGCCTGGACTGTAAACATCTCAAATCAACATGGATTTAATAATGCTGCCATTGCATATATAATACACTGAAAAAATTAAAGCTGTTTCCTATGCCTGAAAGTAATTGAATAACACCTTCTTGTCAATAATTTTCAGAAATGTTATCTTATGCTTCAACCTTACACACTGTTTAACTTTTGAAAAGGTGGTGGTGGTGGTGGTGGTAGATTGCGATGATGATGATGATGTAATGTGGATTAAGCATGCTGCAAATTTGAACACCTAAACCACATATCAGAATTAACATATCTGTATCTGCTGATAACTTGGAGGAGTGATGGAAGCTGTACACATGAAATCAAATCCAGAACTGCCACAGCAAAAGCAGCACTCAACAAAAGGAAGACTTTTCACCAGCAAATTGGACTTAAATTTAAGGAAGAAAAACAAGAGCTACATTTTGCGCATAGCTTTGTATGGTGCTGAAACCTGGACAGTTCAGATCAGTGGATCAGAAATGCCAGGAAATTTTTCAAATGTGGTGCTGGAGAAGGATGCAGAAAATCAGTTGGACTGATTGTGTTACAATGAAGTATTATAAAGAGTCCAGGAGAGGAATAACCTATATACACGAAAAAAGGAAGCCTAACTTGTCACATCTTGCATAAGAACTGCCTTCTAAAACACTTTATTGAAGGAAATATAGAGAGGAGGACAGAAGTTATGGGCAGATGATGAAGATGGAAGCAGCTACTGGATAACCTTAAGGAAACTGAAAGAGGAAGCACTAGATTGCACCTTCGGAGAACTTGCTTTAGAAGAAGCTATGGACCTGTTGTAAGACAAACTATGAAATGAATGAACACTAATCTCCATTGGCCAGGATAGTGTAGCCAGTGTAGGGACTCGCTACGGGCAAGAATCAAATCCTGGTGGAGGTGAGAATTTCTGTGCCATCCAGACTGTCCCCGAGGCCCACTCAGCCTCCTGTACAATGGGTACAGGATCTTTCCCACAGTAAAGTGGCTGAAGCGTGGTGCTTACCACCCAACTCCTTCTGGTACCAGGTTGCAAATGGGTTGGAGCTATACCTCTGCCTCCCACCTGTGCCTGCATAGGCATGTTATGGGGTGACCTCCATTTACTAATCTTCATTATTTACCTTTCTTACCTTTCCTTTCCTTTGCTAGTAACCAGTTATGTGATGTCTCAATCACACACATCACATTTATTTTTGAAATTAAAAATCTAACAGAACAAGAGTCTGAGAATATAAAAGTTTCTCTATGATGAAACTAAAGTTTCTCATTTTTTATTTATATTTTAACATACAGAACAAGCGAACATTTACCATATATCAACAATGACTGCTCTGTGTTACATGAGTATCTTCTTTATCCTTTCAGTTTCTTTTACACAGCCTGACAGTTGGGTCAATAACAGCTACAGTCAGCTTGTGTAATTGTATTTCACTAGTAAATCAAACACTAATAAAATTTTATACAATTATAATACTTGTCCAACTAATGCACTGTTTTAATGTCTCTGTATTACAACTTTTATAACAACATTCTTGCTTCAATCATGCTCCTGAGCACAGGAAAATCAGACGCCAGCCTGTTTAAGAGAATCAGCCCACATAGCCCTCCTGTTATCAGAAATGGAAAGTGAATGGGCACTCAGTCACGTTATAAGTCACAGAGAGAAGGTGGTTAGTACATGCACGATATGTATTCTGTTGAACAAAAAGTGTTCACTTATAATACTTTTGTGAAGTAACTGTAACGAAAAAAAAAAGGTCACCAAAAGCTTTGTAAAAAATATGCTGCACCAACACTATACAAAACCATGGAAAAATTCTGAACAGATTCAGTGCTGGAAGGCGGGGGGAGCCCACAAAAACTTGTGTGTCCCTCGGATGAGGTACAGTTTACATTAAGTGGTAATGTAAACAGCCAAAATTATAGACATCTGCATTCCAAAAATCCCCTTGTTGTTCATTAAGTTCCTTTACATGACACAGAGTCTATTCTGGTATGCAGTGAGAGCATCCAAAATCACATGGCCTGCCATATTCAAGGAAACAAATTCTGACCACTACATTAAATTAAATTTAACACAAGTATTCAGGGAATTAACATAAGAAGAAAAGATGTATGAAAATCCACTTTCCTTCCAAGAATTGAAGAATTATTTTCAAAGAAAAACTAATACTTCAACAGAACATCTTCACTGTGTGTCAAGAAGTACTGTCAGAAGGTACCAGGCTTGCTTAGAAGTGGCAGATGCAGGATTTGTATGCGATAAACTACTGATGACAGCTGCTGTGCTCAGGAACATGATAGTAAGACCACTCTGTGTATTTACTCATATTGTGTTTCCTTCATACCTTTGTGCTTTTGAATAGCAACTCTCTTATTATGAAGTCTAGTTTCATAATCCACACAGAATGTCTGGACTGTTTTTGTATAAAAATTAAATAATGTTTAGAGCAGCTCTGTCCCAAGCTAAGAAGTGTGACGTGCTGAAAAAGGAATAGTGTAGACCCTTAAACTGAAAACTGTCTTTATAAAAAAAATAGATTCAGTCCTGAAAATATAAATACCAATGTAAAATTATATATAAAAAATAAATGTTGCTTCATAAAAATAAGAAACAAGACTCCTTATGTAGCAGAATGTAGGACTAATAGGGCTTTGTCCCTCACAACATGAGAAAAACAAGAAAAAACTTCATTGACAATACAAAGACCCCAAAAAACATGGGATGATAGCTCCTTAGAGCAGTGTTTTAAATTAAATAGAAAAAGACTTAACCTTTATAGCTTGCAATTCATTTAAATAATATTTAAGAATTTAGTTCCTACATCACAGACAACACACCAGCTCTCCACCATACATACCAACCAGTTAACAATAACTGCTGTCGAGTTACCTACAAATACAGTCTGTGGGAAAAAGTGCATAGTTTAATGACAATACATGTGGCACAAATAGTGACCACTGTGCTTAAAACGGCTAATGGAATATAGTCTGTGTGAGTATTTTCAGGGTTGCAAGAAAGAAGACATGAAAAGCAACATAATGAGACTGATTAGAAAATGGATGGCACTGGTGATTAACAAGAAGAGCATAAAGTTTACTGAGAAACTTGGTTTTCCAATGAAAAATTTCACAAACAAAACTGTTAAAGATACAGCCCTACAAAATTACAATTATACAAAATGTTTATGCATCCAAATGGTGGAGAAAAAATTCATATAAATGGCTTTGTTGTTCCTTTCACTTTTGATCAGGCATACTTTACTTTAAGGTGCTACAATAAACACTACTGAAGTGCAGAATTGCAGATTATCATGCAGTACCTGATGTTAAGATAACCTTCTTGGTCATGCACCTGTAAATATCATTTTTGGAAGATAAGCCCGCTTAGAAACAGAAGATCGGTACTCTTAGATTCTTCTGTAAACTACAGAATGTCAGTCAGGGCACAAAAGGTGGGTAGCTATTTCTTGAGACCAGCATCACTGCCTCACAGTGCAGTCTGATATAACTATAGCTGTCACCTCAAAAACTGGAATTACCAAAAAAATTAACACTCACAGCTCACATTTTCTTCTCCTTTTAGGACCTTTTCTACAAAGTCTTTTTCCTCTTCTCCATCCCTTTCTTCTTCATTTTCATCTGGTTCACTCCCTTCAGATTTGTTCGCATCTTCATCTGGTACTTCCTCTGCTACTAATTTCTCCGCAATCTGCCGTTCAGCAAAGCTGTCAATTACCTACAAGAAGAATGAATACCTGACAGTGTCATGAAATGTTAACACAGTCCACCAGTCAGGCAAAATATCATAAGCAAGGGCCTAAAACTGTAACTACAAAACAGACATCTTTTTAAATTATTTTTCAAGGTAAAAGACACTACAGTGCAAGCTGGTTTATCTGGCACCTCCAGAACTGAAGGGCTGCTTGATATTGTAATTTTCCAGATATTGGACCATCATGCCTAATGTACCTCTTAGTGTACCTAGCAACCTCAATGACATATCTAACCATTTAATTTGTCATCTGATATCCTGTCCTGTCTTTCCTGCCATATTTTGTATTCCATTTCATCACTACTTACATAAGAAGGTGTACATGTAATCTAAGAAACCAAAACATGTTGTCCTGTTTTCCCCACCACATTTTCTATTCCATTTCATCACTACTTAAAACCAACACAACACAAACGTACACATTTTGCTGTTTGCTGATGTACATTTACCCCATAAATAGTCGTTTTTGATCAATTCATTCATTGTGGTCTAGCATGTGCACTGTCATGTGATGACAAAAGCTGGCCAGAGTCACTGAAACAACAATTGCAGAGGCGTCTAATGGCAGAAAGTTGAATCCCATATCTGAAATAGATTTCTTGAAAAAATTCTTCAAAATCATGAAGCATATGTACTCGGCCAGAAAGGTGGTGTAAAGGGGTGTGCACTATTAGCACTCCGCACAAAGAGGAAGTGTTAACTATCAGTTAAGTTCTCTAGCTGAATGATCAGTTAAAGTGCATAAACCTTATGCATAAAATTAAAAAACAGAGCATCATGCTCAATGAAAGAATATATACATGTTCCAATGGTCAGTGTAACAACTGAAAAATTGTTATGGACTGGCCACGACACAATCAAACTCACAGATGCAAACATAATCTTACATCCTGCATGTGTGCAGCATACTCCCTAGAGTTGATTTGCAACTTGGATTCAAGGTCAGGATCACTATCAGCAGGATCTGGTTGATCTTTGAGGAAAACTGACACTGCATTCCACGCATCATACTGCCGTTGCTTCTGCAATTGCTGCCCAAGTGATAGGAATGCGTCTTCTGCTGTAAAACCATAAACACTAAAATAAGACTGATAATTCGAACAAATAAGCAGTACAATAATTTGCATAAATCAATAACCTGAATACACTGATAAGCTGGTAAAGCTGACAATCCAAACAGTAAAATAACCTGCAGATGTAGATTATCTGTATAGACTGATGAAGTTCATCCTGTTTCCAATTAAACCCTTTGGCACCTAGCGTCATTTACAGGCAGGTCTCGTTTTATGCCAGGGCTACATTCCTAAAAAATGTCATGCAAATCAAAACTGTGCAAACTGAACACAAAGTTCCCATTTAAAACAGTGTATTTTCTGGGGGTGACAACCTCATCCTACACAATGTATGACTACACCACTAGTGGCCATACAGACCTGTAGAGTATATATGTATATATTGTCTTTTGTCAGTTTTTCACCTGGATTGCACTAGGTAATGTAGATTTATGTTTCTTACTCATGATGCTAAGAAAGACAATGCTGTTGAAGAGGAAACTAAATGAACTGCGTGATTATATCACCAACGTAATCAATCCGTACACATGACATGTTGTGCCAATGACATAACTTTCTGCTAGCCTCCTACAGAAGATAAATGTGATCACGGATCGTCTATGCCAGATCGTGTTAAAGGAAAATCACGGAAAAAGAAATTGGGCAAAAAGAGACCTGCCTGTATATCCATCATGTAGTGTGATGCTCAAAATTCTGAATGTCAGGCACAGATTATGGCGCTTAACTGGCCTCTTTGTGCAGCTCCCCTCTTTGACTCTGGTCTCCTGCACATCATACAGGATGTCGACTATACTCAATGCGCAATGTGATGCTGAGAGAACCAGACATCCACAAAAGTTGATGGCTATGAACATGCTAAAGAATGGGCAACTACATAAATCCTGAGTCTTCTGCAAAGTATACTGGGCACTTAATGCTAGCTCCAAATGGTTAAGACAAGAAAGTGTACGCAGATACTCAGGAGAACAACACAACAAACCAGATCATTACTGTAACACAAACCATTATTTTTCTCTTGCACATTATGTACAAAAGAATTCCAAACAATTCTGGTCCAAGTGCAACTGCATCCTTCAAAATACAATTTGAAAACAAGTTACTATACTCCCTGGTAGGTGAAACCAAAGGTTCAGCACTTCCACTATCCAAGTCTGGACATAATCCAAGGCCAGTGTTATTTACCTCAAAACCTCACAACTTAATATTACTAGATTAGAAACATTAAAACATCCACAGGCACTGCAAACAGGATATATTTTTTCTACAACTGATGAACACCTACCCACTGCAAATTCTCCATAACATTAAGGCTCAAATTTTGTAAAGGAGGGAGAGGGCCGTAAAAGTGGAAATCTCTCATCTTTCTACAACTAACCAAGAAAGTAAATCTAAATGATTACTCCTAATTCATAATGCTTGTGTTATTAAATGAAGAGGATACATAAATATTTTACCTTGCATGTTCTTTCTAAAAAGTACATTTAAAAAGCCTTTAATACTGAGAAGTGTCTGTCTGCCAGCCCATATGTTTCATCCCCACAAGTACTGTCAGATTTCCCTTTAAGTTTGATGCTGGAGAGATGCACTAAAGGCTGTAAAATTTAACCTTTAAATGACCTGTGTTCACGCATGCAAATGCACGCAAAAACACCCCTAGAAAATCATTTTATACTTTTAGGCAACAAGGGAACTTACTGCACTTTTAAGACATGCTGCATAATCCCTGTTTTATTTTCCACAAAACGCCATATATTTCATAATTCTACCTTTTTCAGTCAAAATAATACTCATATTTTTTATAGACCATAAACTAAAATTTAAATACCAACCCAGTTGTTTGAACATTAATACAGGTTTTTACTGTGAGATTTGAGGTGTTCATAGCAATGACTATAATGATCACCATCTTCTAGAGTGTACTTGTGTAGTCTGGTAGAAGTTCACTACCAATTCAGAGAAACCTGCTGCCTCCATCATCTACCTTGATGAAGGAGGCAGCAGATTACTCTCAAATTTCAGTACACTTCTACCAGGTGAAGCAGTGTCACACGCCAGAAAAAAACATTCTTGCCACTTTGTACCATCTGCACACACTGTCTCACACAAGGCTAAAATCTACAATCACAATTTTCTTTTTCTGAAATGGCCCATCATATGAAAAATTTCGATTTAACATGAAAGACAAAATTCATTATGGCCTACAGCTTTTATTAGAAACATGATTCATTTTGGTTAATGTTTAACAAAATACATGGAAAATTTTCTCTTTCTGAGTAGCATGAACAGCTTGGCAACAATACCTTTATCTCTGCAATGTAACAGCGAAGATTTTTGGTGTTCACTTATTTTTATTTCCATCACTGAAGAATATCACAGTTATATATGTAAATATTAATATATTTTAATTATTTAAGCAGTTACAATGAGAAGGAAATTAATGTTGATCTTCTACTCATTCATGGTTTTAGCAGTATGGTGCATTTTTTACGGTTGATTTCATGACAATGACAGTACCTAAAGCTATATAGTGGCCATGGCAAGATACTTGAACAATGAACTGGAGAAGATTTGGAAGAAAGTGGTCATGGCATAACCAAGCACTACCAAGGCATTTGCTCAGACAGACTGAGGTGAACGTGAAAACCCTCAGTCAGCACAGCCAATGTTCCAGCTGAGATTTAAACTGGACACTCCCTGAATACAAGCCTACAACATTACCACTAACCAGGCTGTTCAGTATTATGGTGTAGGAATGCTGATCTCAGATGGCAATCAAAAGTAATAAAGATTACTGAGGTAAGGAGTTCAATTTATTTTACAAGGCTATATCACTGGCATCAGTGATGACAAAAATGATTTTATTTCTCCCAATATGAGACTTGCACGACAAATTAATGTCTAAGCCACTGAGCTATGCAGTTACAAAGAAAACATCTGCAAACTATGCCAAATTACACATATCAGGAACTAAAAATAATGAATTTTGTATAATCTGTTAATTTTCTTGACTTTCTTGAAAAGTCAGTGTTTATTACACTGTAGAGCCAACCTTGCCACACTGTTCTAACAGTTCATATACATCAACAACTGAAACTCATGAAGTCTAATGAATTCAACTCACCTATTCTTCGCAAATTTTCGGGCTTCATATTTACGTCACTTTGAACACTCTTCACCAACGATAAGATATCATGGAAATCAGGAAACTGTCCAGTTCTGTTCACAAACTTCTCGATGCACCTGTTTATGTCTGATGAATCGGTCCCTGAGTAAAGACAGGTCCATTTATACAATACAAAATATACCATGATTTTCTACTAGTTCATACTGGAATGACACAGTTTATGGCAGAAGCTGGAAGTGTCAACTAAATGTTAAGATTTCCTAAAATGTTACATAAATGTATCATGCATTGTAACTTTAGCATGAACAGCAAAACCAACCATATCAAATACAGAATCACTACGTGTCTTAGCATGTCTCCCACGTCATGGCTACAGGATCTAAATACTAATGGTAAATGCAAATGTGAACAAGCACTGATGGAGAGCCAATAATAGGTGGTCCACAAGTGTGGAAGTTGGGAATGGAATTAACAACTCAACACAGAATTCTCTTACATCACAACAGGATAACAGCTTTTTGTGTGTGTGTGTGTGTGTGTGTGTGTGTGTGTGTGTGTGTGTGTGTGTGTGTGTGTGTGTGGGGGGGGGGGGGGGGGGAAAAAAAAAAAAAAACAAAAAAAAAAAAAAAAAAAAAAAAAGTAACGCAGTGTTTTTTTTTGTTTATGGTTGGTTTGTTTTTTTAAGGAAACACAACAAACCCCGAATAAGAAAAAAAAAAG